>CM038463.1:25222855-25526865 GCA_021464415.1 Lonicera japonica
CGAGTTTTTCGAAGAGGATCATGGGGCGGGAGTCAGCAGAGAAGGGGTTGTTTCGAAGTTGAAGAAGAAGAAGAAGATTAGAAGGGAGCAAGGGAAAAAGAGAGAAAAAAATAAGGAAAAAAACTGAAATGCCCCCAACATAATCACATAAGATGGATTTAGTCAAAAATTAATGATGATATTTAACGAAATGGTCATTGGTAGTACTTTTTAAAAGTTTAATGATCTAATTGGAACTAAATGAAGTTTAGTGGTCATTGGTAAAATTTGACAATAGTTTAGTGGCCATTGATGGCATTTACTCTTTTTTTAAGACTAATCTAACTAAATTATCATTAGTGAATGATAAGGCTGATATATCCTTCATCTTTTAAGCAGTATATTATATAATTAATAATATATTTATCACATCTAACTAACTAATAATAAATATTTGTAACAAATGTGTATATATATCCACTAAGATTCTTTTTTCAATTTAATTAAATAACAAACTACCAATGAATAAAGTTCTCTCTTTATACAAACTGTTGTTTGTCTATTTATGGAGGTTTTGAAGATTGACCCCTAATTTTGATGGCACATATCTTCCATTACGAATGAGGAATATAAAAGTAAAAAAACACATATATACTATATCAATCAGCAGCAACAAAGTCTAGTGTTCACAGCGAAATATCAGATTTACAAAAGCTCCAATGTGGAAATTATGTGTTATTGCGATCATTTAATATATGATCCTAAATGACCACCAAGAATCGTCTATTTAGTGTACGAATAATGATTTAGAACATTCATTCTAAGATCAGTAAATTCTTTCTTCTCACTTGTTTAAGTCCATCTCTCTACATTCCTTTATATTTAACATTCTTAATCTTGATACTTTTAATATGACTATGTTTTTTTATTTTACTTGTGAAATGTCTTTTCCAATATGACTATATTTTTAGTTTGACTTATGTAATATCTTTTTTAATATGTTTGTATTTTTAGTTTTACTTATGTAATATTTTTTTAATATGATTGTATTTTTAGTTTTACAAGTGTAATTTTTTTTTAATATGGCTGGATGTTTAGTTTTATTTATATGTAATATTTACTACTAATATGTCTTCTACATGTCCCAAGTTTTACTCTTTGATACTTTTAATGTGATTGTATTTTAATTTTACTTTTATAATCTCTTTTTTAAAATGACTATATTTTTAGTTTTACTTGTGTTTAATATTTACATCTAATATATCTTATTGCCCCAATTTTAATATTTAATATTTTTTGCAAGTCAACTTCTTAATTTTTTTAGTATTGTTTATTGTAAGACAATTAATAATTATCAAAAGTTATCACTTGTAGTTTACGAAATTTCAAATTTGAATTTAAAACCATAAAAAATTGTAACAGATATACATTCTAGCAACAACAAAGTATAATTTTAGGTGAATAACAAATTTAAATTTGAAGAGTTAAAAAGATAAGACAGGAAAAACATAAAAGGAAAAAAAACACAATAAAACATTTTATTTTCGATGATGTTTTTTGATTGGGTATTCTTAAATAGACCAAATATTTTATTCATTTTATCACAATGGAAGAATACTTTCACATCACTTCGATGCAATTTAACAGTAACTTTCAATTCATTCAAGTGATTAGGTGAGTTTATAATAGAAAAAAGTCAAAAACAAAACTAATTAATCATGGCTGTTGTTGTTTTGCAATCTCGAATTAAGGTGAATAGATGATGGGCTAGGCGCCTGGCCCATGTGTATTAATTTTGTGTAGAAATAAAATGTAAAAAAGATCAAGAGAATAATATTAAGAATACAAATCTTCCAATAAACTAATAAATTATTAATTTATCAATAAATTAAAGTTGATTTAATTAATATTCAAATAGGAAACCTCATTAATGCTGCCGGTGTACGCATAATATTTAAATAGAAATGATGTAGATGGTAGTCTGGTAGAGGGAACCATCCTTTTTTGTCCTTTTTGCCTTTTTTCCCTTTTCATATTTTTTTTACCAGAAGGCTTTTAAATTTTTGTGATGGAATAATATAACACATACACAATAAGTAAGATATAAAGTTAGTTCTCGAAAAAAGTAGAAAATAGGAGTTGAATCTTTTTGTGTGACGAATTGAACATTTGCCGGAAAATAAATAACATATTGATTGTATAAGTTCATAAACATATAATTATTGCTATTAAATAATGTTTGACGTATAAAATAAGATGATAGGATAAAATAAAATAATCTTATATTACATTTGTCCGTGGATAAAGATTAGATATTAGAGTGGATGGTTTATCCTGCTAAGACTTCTTAACCCCCCCAAAAGATGGATAAAATAATCCCACCTTGGAGGTGGGATTAATTAATTCTGTCTGTGATGGATTAATTAATTCGATCCATGATGGAGCAATATAACACATACAAAATCAGGTCTAAGCTTCTTACATAAATCAATTATTTTCTAACTTCTTACATAAATCAATTATTATTTTTTTTATCATTTTTTATGTTGTTATCAAACGGAGTCTGAATGTGTAAATTACTAAACACATAGTTATTGCTACCAAGCAATGTTGATGGAATCAATATGTCTCATATGATTTACTAAGTAGTATGTAAAAGTTACGAAGTAGTTGGCTTGCATCCACCCACAACCTATTACACAAAACCAAATTTATAAAAAGTAACTAAGTATAAATGGAGTTAGCACACATGAATTACGAGTTATAAAATCAACAGAATCTCAAATGCGATACATGCTCTATAAGAAATTGACATTGTAAACTTTCATAGAATATGTTGTTGGAAGGATGTGCTTGTAGAATATTATAGATTTTTTTTTGTGATGGGAATAATATTGTTGGGTTCACTATTATATATAACATATCCATGGTAATTTCATTATTTAAGCCAGGGAAGATGAAAGGGTAGAAAAGTGAAGGAGATGGAGAGCCAAGCCTTTCAAGGTTATCAAATGACCATTTTTGAATCGAAAGGAAAGCTAAAAGTTAAAAGAGAAGAAAAAAAGAGTGGGGTGTAGCTTTTTCAATTGACATTATCACTTGTATTAATGACTTCCACTTCTTCTATATGCATGCGCATATACTATAGGTATGGTAAAAGGTATGCTAATGTCATCTGCTTGTGGTAGAGATGGGTGAATGGGCGACATTCACCCGCCAATGACATAAATCTCACATCTCAAATGGGTTGTTGTCTTAGCACCACCAAAACTCCCAAATCAAACAACCCAAATACCATCCCTGATGTAGAACCAACAACTGTGATCACCATGAGATGAGAATCATGTGGGATGGGTCACATTGACCCGCCTCATATAAGGGTGGGCCAATCTCACCTGATTAGCTATAATTTAAACTATTGCTAAATTTAGCTAGGGATATTAAAAAGTGGGACTTGTTTGAAAAAAAAATTGCAAAAAAATTGGAGAATAATATTTTTCTAAATTAAGTCTATATTTGACCCAACTTCAAAAGGAGTACATAGTTAACTTTGCAGTAAATTTTTAAATTGTATTTTTTTATGGAATCGTGCAAAATTAAGTCTACACTAAATGTTTTATAGCATATTATTACAGAAAAGTGTTTAATTGGCAATGCTTTAAAATAATTTAAACAAATTACATATTTAAATGTAATTTATTAATAAAATACACATGATAATTTTGTTGGGATTATGCAAAGTAGAGTTTACACACCATGTTTTCTAAAACATTACTATGTATTTGGGTTTATTTGACATTTTTTTAAAGTTTTATAGGGGAAACATAAGAATATACTTGTTAAAAAATATAAACACATCATGCAAAACAAATTTGCATTAAATTTTTTGGATTGCAAAGTTAAGTTTGCACAAAATACAATTTTGTGAAAAGTTAGGTCTACACAAAATACAATTTTGATCAAAACCCTCATTTTAAAATATAATTAATAAATAGGGTCTTATTTTAGAAAAATAATAAAACTAGGCCCTTATTTTCAAAAAATATTATTCACTGGATTTTTTGCTAAAAATATTATCACACAAAATCTTTTACCCCATTTTCAGATATAGATTCTTAGTAAATTTGCATTAGATGACCTAAAAGATAACAAAGTTAATAGATTAATAAATAGCTCAGATGGTTATTTGAACAAAACCCAATTGTTTTTGGAAATTAGTGAATAGCCTTGCCTTTTGCTTTTGGCCCACAATTTTTGTGTTTAACTCATTTGAAAATATAGATTTTTCAATAAACTACTTTAATGATCTTTAAATTATTCATTTAGTCTCACTTTTAACCGTAAATTAAAAAAATAAAAAAAAAGTTCTCACTTTGGCACTTAGATATATAACAAACAATTCAAAAAAAAGAAAAAGATTAAAAGCAAAAAGGCTAACAAATTATACTTCTCATTTTTGAAAGGTAAAGATATTTGCATAAATTGATTAAGTTTTTCTTAAATGCTATCCATATTATCAAATCAATTATCTCTTTGCCAAAATATAGTACTGCTTTGAGAAGTTGTGTTGTTGTTTTTAAAATTGTAAATTACTCTGATAATAAGCATAATTGCTTTGGCAATAATCTCACCCTTCTTAAATTGGGTCAAAGGCAAAACAGATATAAGAGAGATTAAAACTCATAATTTAGACTTCATAAACTATTGATTATGTTCTAAATGATAAGTGGATCAACATCCTAGGTAAAGAATCTCTTAAAATAATAAAAACTATTATTGTAAGAATGTTTATATTTTTTAAAAGACTATTGAAATAATAGAGAGAGTGAGAAAGAGAAAGAAGAGAACAAGAGAAAATCTTCTTATTCAACTGATGTTTAATATGGAAAGGAGTTAGCTCTATTTATATTAAGAGCTAATATTCTTACTTCTCTACAAAATCAATGTGAGACAATTACACCATATATAATATGAGGTAATCTCCTCATTCATACTACAATTTTAATGTGAGACAAATTGTGTCTTACAATATTACTTATAGACATCAATATATCAATATTTTACAACACTCCCTCTTGGATGTTCATTATGGCACAATTCAATGACAGTTGCCTCATTAAAACTTTCATAAAAAAAAACCCATTGGGAAAAAACCATAGTGAAGGAGAAAGAGTACAACATTCTTATGGATCATTGAACCAACATCAAATGCACAATATGCTGCCTCGTTAAAACCTTTACTAGGAAAACCCAATAGGACAAAACCTAGTTCAAGAAAAAAGAGTACATCATGCAAATATTAGGTAGCATACTTCAGGATGCTCCCTCTGATTATTTACTCCCCCTAATGACAACATTTATATAGTTTGATTATAAAGTCGGCGCATGCCAATACCATAAACTAACTTCTAGAATATCGGCTTTAGTAATGACTTTGTGAACAGATCAGTTAAGTTGTCACTGGAACGAATTTTCTTGACTTTATTCTCTTTATTCTTCTGAAGCTCTTTAGTAAAGAAGAACTTAGGTGAAATATGTTTAGTCATGTTACCTTTAATGAAACCTTCTTAAATTTGTGCTATACATGCTGCATTGTCTTCATAGATAATACTTGGAACGTCTGTAATAAAAGACAACTGACAAGAATTACAAATATAATGGATTAGAGATCTCAACCACACATATTCTCGACTAGCTTCATGAAGTGCTAAAATTTCAGAATGATTAGAAGAAGTGGCTACTAAAGTTTGTTTAGTATATCACCAAAAGATAGTGGTATTACCACTAAGAAATACATAACCTGTTTGAGATCATGTCTTATGAGGATCAGAAAGATATCCTGAGTCTGTATATCCTATTAACTTATAACCATTATAATTATGTGAATAAAATAAGCCTAAATAAGTGGTTCTTCGTAAATATCCTAGGATATGTTTAACACTAGTCCAATGTTGTTTAGTTAGAAATGAGCTACATCTAGCAAGCAAATTAACAGAGAAGGAAATGTCCGGTCTAGTACATTGTGCTAAATATAATAGGGCACCATTTGCACTTAAATATGGTACTTCATGACCCAATACCTCTTCATCATCTTCTTTAGGACGGTATAGATTCTTTCTTTACATCTAAAGACCGGACAACCATAGGAGTGCTTAGTGGATGTGCTTTGTCCATACCAAGACGTTTCAATACATTCTTAGTATAGTTAGATTAATGGACTAATATCCCACTATTGCTTCTCTCGATTTATAAACCGAGACAAAATTTTATTTTTCGAAAGTCCTTCATTTTAAATTCCTCTTTCAAATAGTTAGCAATTTTTTTTCGAGCTCTTCTTGAATCCCGATTAGATTAATATCATCTACATAAACTGCTACTATAGAAAATCCTTTTAAGTATTTCTTTATAAAGACACGTGGGCAAATTGGATTGTTTTCATATCATTCCTTAGACAAATATGGATTAAGACAATTGTACCACATTCTTCTGAATTGCTTAAGTTCGTATAGTGAACGTCTTATTTGTATCGAGTACGTACTCCTTGGCTTTTCTTCAGGCAAAGTAAATCTTTCTAGAATTTTCATATATATGTCTATGTCTGAGTCCTCGTATAAATAAGCAGTTACAACATTCATGAGTCTCATATCTAATCTTTCAATAACTGTTAAACTTATCAGATATCTGAAAGTTATTACATTCATAACAGGGGAATATGTTTGATCTTAATCAATCACAGGTTGCTGCAGGAAACCTTATGCCACAAGTTGTGCCTTGTATCATGTGATTTCATTCTTCTCATTCATTTTCTTTACAAACACCCATTTTTAACCTACACCGTTAACACCTTTTGGGGTTTTTACTATAGGTCTAAATACACCATGTTTATTTAGCGACTCCAATTCTTCCTTGATGCCAATTTTTCATTTTTGTCCAATCTTTTCTTTGCTGACATTTATTTAATGTATGTGGTTCTATATCATTTTTATCACTACCCTTTGATATTTCAGTAGCTACTGCAAATGCAAATACGTCATCGATGATCTTTTTGTTTTTATTCCACATCTCTCTCGAATAAGTGTAAAGTATAGAGATCTCTTCATTATTTGGTACTAATGCTTCTTCAAGGGCTTTTATAGTCTTTTCAGGAACTTTTTATAAAACAATGACCTCTTATGGGGCCTTAGATAAAGTGTATTTTCCCATAACCCCTTCTTGAGTGAAATGGTGAACCTCTTCAGGAGTGTTCTTAGGGCATGATTACCCAATCTTCCTCTTTCAGGGAGCTAAGTTTTTAGAACCTATAGGCCTACCACGTTTCTGGAGTGGTGCAAATTCATTAGTTGCTAGGGGCGGAATTAGGCCCTAGCCCAGTGCAAAAAAAAAATTGTCCACTAGCCATATAAAAAAAAACTAAATACATATATGTCTGCTCTAATGTTCAGCTCCCCCTAACTCCCCCCTTCCAAACCTAGCCCACTATAAATAACCTGCTATAATTTTAAGCAACTATGGGAAAAAAAAATCTCTATGCTAGTCTGCCGACTGGACTCACTAACACACTGACCAGCCATACTTTTCACTATACTTGTCTACTAGCAGTGCACAGCCCCACTTGCCACATTAAAAAATCACAACTAACAATATTAATAATAAAAAAAAATAAAAGCCTCACTAAAAAGACAATGAATATTAATGATATAAAAAAAAGAAGCCCTAACTTTATTTCTCTCGTGCCTTAGCAGACAGTAGACCACTTTATTCCCCAACTTTATACAACTTTCATCTTCTTCTTCAATATACTCCATTGTTATTTGGGACCACTTCTCAATAATTTTATTTGTTTTCTTTATTCAATGTTTGTCTTTTCTATTCATAATAAGTAGGTCCATAATCTTAATATTTTTATTTTTTTTCTTTTTATTTATATATTATGTTCACATTAATTTAATTTATATTTTGTGATTTGTGAATGTTTGGAGCATTACTCATTTGAATTATAAACGCTTTGTGTGCACAATATACTTAGCCCCTTTGAGGTAAATCTTTAAAGTTTAAAGCCCTAATGCTTATTTAATTCAAGTTAAATTTGCTATACCTTTATGAGTTAGAAATTACTCTTCTTAATTTTTTAAAATATTGAATTATTTCATTATTAGTTATTTAGTATTTAGAGATTATAGTTTAAATGTTTAATATTTATTTAGGTTAAGTTAGTGTTTGAATATTGAGTTGTTTATTATAGTGTTTGTATTTGAATATTGAATATTTATTTAGTATTGAGATTATAGTTGTTTATTTATTTGTATTAGTATTATTTTTTTAGGTTATAAACTATGCAACAACATCAACCACTAAACAAAAAAAGGAAAAACTATTTTTTTCATTCTTTGAGAAAAGAAGAAGAAATCATATGTTGAACATTCTAATGTTGATAATCAAGTTCCCGATTTTCAAATTCATATAGCCCAAGTTAATGAGCCAAGTGAATTTAATCTTGAACAAAATCACGGGTTGCGTAAACAAATATATGAATACTCTATTAATGAACGGGATGAGATTTAGAGATCTTACATGAATTTGGGCCTTTATCAGCTTAAATTATCTGAATATCCTAAGATCGTATTTGGAAAATAAAATCGTCTATTTCAGTTTATTTGGTTCAAACAATTTCCTTAGTTAGAGTATTCTCCTTCAAAACATAAAGCATATTATTTTCCATGCTTTCTCTTTGATAATTCAAGTAAGTCAATTAGTCGTTCTGCACTTATAGATGATGGATTTAACAATTGGAAGATAGTGAATCATGAGGACAAATGTGCATTTTTACTTCACAATGGAGCTGCACATAGTTATTGTGTAACTTGTCTTGATAATTTAAACAGATCGTCCTAACATATTGACAAGATAATGAATGCACAATCAAAAGAGGATATTTTGAAGAATCGAAAACGGCTAATGGGAACCATTGAAACCGTTTGAGTTATTGCTTTTTAAGGACTTGGTTTTAGAGGTCATGATGAAAGTTCAATTTCATTAAATCAAGGAATTTAATGAATGAACTTGAAAATATTGTATTAGACAATGCTCTAAAAAATGCAAAACAAAATTCTCCGAAAATTCAAAAAGAGATTTTGCATATTCTTGCTAATAAAGTTAGAAAGATGACTTGTGAAGAAGTCAGTGAAGGAAATTTTTGTATTCTTATTGATAAATCTCAAAATGAGTCTAAAAGAGAGCAAATGGCCCTTGTGTTGAGATATGTCAAGCTTGATGGTTCTTTAAATAAGCGTTTTTTGACGTAGTGGGTGTTGAAAATACATCGGCAATAACTCTTAAAAATGAGATATCTAGTATTCTTGCTCGATTCAATCTTCTTATTCAAAATATACGAGGTCAAAGGTACGACGGTGCAAGCAATATGCAGGGCGAATGGAAAGGTCTTCAAGCGTTATTTATTAAAGAGTGTCCATATGCCTATTACTTACATTGTTTTGCTCATCAACTTTAACTAGCATTAGTTGTGGCAGCAAAAGATAAACCTCATGTTTAGCAATTTTTTTCTCATTTGACTTGTATTGTCACTCTTGTTTCTTCTTCTCCAAAACGTGTCAGTGAGCTAAAGTCTGCACAAAGAAGTGAGATTGAAAATATGTTAGCTACTAGTGAGCGCCAATCTGGTAAAGGTGCTAATCAAATTGGTAATTGAGCTGGGGCTTCTCAGTGGAGCTCACATATATTATGAGTCTGTCAAAAGTATGATTGAGATGTGTAGTGCTTCTTGCATAGTGGTTGAAAATCTTAAGAAAAATGGCCCAAATCAATAATTAATGGGATAAGCTCTTGGAGTTTTTAAGGGTATAAGGAGCTTTCATATTTATCTTACACTTAATGGACAGCATTATGGGCATTACTGACACAGTTTGCCTAGCGTTATAACATAAATCGCAAGATATTGTGAATGCAATGAAATTAGTCTCGACAATAAAAATTCTTCTTCAATAATTTAGAAAAAATGGTTGGGACAAATTTCTTGCAAATGTGGAGTCATTTTGCAATCGGCACAACGTTGATATAGTGAATATGAATTCTCTTTACGAAGAGGGTACAAGTCGTTCTTGCCAACAACGGGATCAAATTATGATGGAACATCACTACCATTTTAATGTGTTCAACACCACAATAGATTATCAATTGATGGAGTTGAAATATAGATTTGATGATGTTGTAGTGGAACTTTTATCTCTTAGTGCAGCTTTGTCTCTTAGTGATTCTTTTAGATCATTCAACAAGAATAAAATTTGCATGTTTGTCGAGAAATTTTATCCACGAGATGTTAATTCTCAGGATGTTCGTGTATTGAGATCTCAGTTGATGCATTATGAGCTTGAGTTCCCGAGACTCTTTTATGCCGAGAATTATATAACATTATTATGCCAAACTAATTTGTCTCGTGTCTACGGCGAATACAGAAAGAGCCATGTTAAAATAGTAATCCGCAATGCAATGGGGGATGGATTTATGGCTGATTGTATGTTGCTTAACTTGGAGTGCGACCTTGGGTTGAAAATTGATTTAGAATCTGTAATAAATGAATTTAAATTATTAAACACTCGTCGAGCTCAACTTAGTTAGATACTTTTTGTATTTTATGAACTCAAGTATTTGTTTTATGTTATTAAACTTTTTTTCTCTATATGTTTTTATTATATAAAATACTTTTACTTTGTGAACCTTTTTTTTTTAAATACTAGCTCCCCTCGGAAGAATCTTTGGTCCGCCCCTGTTAACTGCCATGTTTTTATTTTGTCATTTAGGGACATTGATTATGGCAGGTGCATTCATAGCTATCACATGTGATTTTATTACATTCATTGCATCATTGAATCCATCAGGTAATTAGTTCGCAATTTCTTACAAATGTACTATTCTCCGTATTTTTTTTCACATTTTAATGTACGTGGGTCCAGATGAGACATAGTGAGATTATCCCACAATATTTCTCGCTGTTCTTTTGGAACAAATAATTCTGCAGGGACTTTCTTATCTCCCCCTAACGGCGGGAATACTGTCTCATCAAATTGACAATCTGCAAAGCATGCAGTAAACACATCTCCCGTCATTGGTTCTAAATACTGAATAATGGAAGGTGAATCAAAACCTACATAAATCCCTAGTCGTCGTTGAGGGCCCATCTTAGTGCGCTAGAAAGGTGGAATGTGAACATAAACTGTGACTACGTTCAAAAAGTGCGAAGTATTATACCCAAGTGCAAGCAGTCAAGTTATAGTATACTTGGGGAAGTCCAATGTCGAACCACAGGGAAGGTAAATAACCTATTTCTTCTAGTTATCTCTTTAAGGGGAAGAAGGAAAAAGAAAAAAAAAGATGATTGAAATGGGGAATAAGAACGGAGAAATAAAATAAAATTAAACTACTAGCTAACTTAAACTAAAACTAAAAGAAAATCTAGTCATAGGGTGCAAAATTAAAAGGAATCCACAAATGCAAGTTTTTTACCTAAAAGGCTTCCTAAATGTACTAGGGGAACATGCAATTGAACTAAAAATAAATAAATAAAATAAAATAGCGTACTAATTAAACAAAATATATTATTAAATAAACTTAAACTAACAAGAAACAAACGTTAGGGGATTCCGTAGCTAGGAAGTACGAAACCAGTCCAATTAGATAATCCAAATCTAAGTTTAAATTTGATTTTTCACTAAGATCTAGCTCCTAGACCTTCTAACCATCCAATTATATTACTATTACAAGTATATTATAGCCCATGTGTGACAAAGACTATATAAACTAGCTTTAAGCAATGGAATTCGACAATAAAACTTTTTGACTTTGAAAAAGTGTAATTTGAAACCTAGTATTGCTAGTGCGTGACAAAAATAATTCAAGTTGATTAAACTTTCCAAAATTTAATTGCTTAACACTCTCCAAATTTTTGAATATGTTTGAACATGATTCAAATCAAATCCGTCTTAAAAAGAATACAAACTAGCACTTTTTCAGCACTTACGTGAATAAACACCAAAATAGCGCCAAATCAGCCAATTCACTTAAGAAACTAACCTAAATAATTAGAGGATAAAGACCGTTCTCAAATCAGCCACGTTAGGGTTTTGGTGCGAAAATTCGTGAATTGACGTTTTACGGTTCTTAGTCAAATGAAATTTCTGAACTAACTTATGAAAACATGTTTTTAAGGCATGCAAAGATAAGAAACTACTCATACATTCAGTAGGTGATCTATAACTAATGAAAAAATCAGATTCAAACCTAAATTGGATTACATTCAAGAATTAAGTTCGCATATTTCACTACAGACCCCTGACTAACAATTTAGCTAGACATATTCAAATTAAACAAGAAAACAAGCATATAAATCATGAAAAAACAGTATAAAAATACCTAAGAACATAGAAAATCAAATTTAAAAACTTTTGGCTTTGGAATTTCTCAATTCCGATTTAAAACAAAGATTTTATGCTTAAAACAGTAAATAAACTCAAAACGGACATAAACTGAAGAAATTCGACTAAAACCCTAAAAATTCTGAAAAATCAGATTACCTATGATGAACAATGAATCACATATGAATAGCATTAGAAAACGATAAACTATTTGAATATAGAACTAGAAACAAGCATAAATCGATGAAAAATAAAAAAAAACAACAAAACGGATCTATAAACCTTAGAACCAGCCCCTAAAATAAGGATTTAGGGTTAATTCTAGAATATATAAGAATCCTAACAACTAATTTATGAATATCTAAGCAAACAAAGGATTAAAAACAATTGAATCACAAGAAAATAGAAAACTAGAGTTTACCCGGATGAAGAACAGTAATTGCAATTGAAACTTGATATAATGATAAATTGAATCTTGATTACACCAATATTCCAGCCTCAATATGCCATAAATAAACTAAACTAACAATTATTTTAAAAAAAGAATGAAGAAAACTTTCAAAGTTTAATTGACAAACAAGTGCAAAAGCTCCCAAAAAGTTACGGTACTCTCAACTTCTTTGTTATATCGATTCTAAAGTGCGGCGTTACCTTAAAATATGAGATATGTGGTCTTTTATATATCCCACAAGTGTCTAGGGTCATGGGTTGAATAATTCTTGAAGAAACGGGTCGAAAAGAGCCAAAAATCTAAAACGGGCCAAAAAACCAAGTGGGGATCGATCCTCACCATGTGGAGATCGATCCACATGCATTTTATTTTTATTTTTTTTCCTTTTGGCTGCTTCTTTTTTTGCTCATTACTTTTTACTTCGAACTTCGATTGACGCACCGTTTTCGTCTACACGAAGGTAATTTAATTCTCTAAACTTTTATTTCTGGAGATTTATTCAAATTCCAATTGTAAAAAAACTTTGATCAGTTACAACTTTGGACTTTTTACGGTAGTTCTCGGTTTTGCTCGAAAACTTCCAGAATTGATTCGATTGAGCTTATTTCCTCTTGGGATCACTCTTGAACACTTGCATTCACTTTATTCATGCTTGGGGACTTGATTTTATCTTTTTGCTAGCGCTTTGGGGATAATTTGAGGAGTTTTTCTCACCTCGGGCCTCAAAATGAGTTTTGACTTGTTCTTCTGGCCTTCTTCTTACACTTTTCCGCTTTTAACTTTCTATCTTGCATGCAACTTTAGTTGCTTAACCACTTTAGACCTGCAAAATGGCTTAGTAGCACAGAAATATAATGTAATACCGTCTTTTTATGCTTAAACTGAATTTACATGCAATTTTTGGTTTTAGATGATAATTAAAAGCTAATTTAGCCTTATTTAAGGGACTAGAAATGTAATTTCTGGGCTCAATCAAACTGCATGAAAAAATTTACGCAAATGTAATATATTTGGTTGAAAGCCGGTTACTAGTTGTGCATGAGAAAATGTGTTATAGGTTGTAGGTTGAAGTCTGATTAGTTTTAATGCATGCAATATAGCATGTCCTCATGCCCTAACAGGTAACCTAGATTACATAAGTAAATGCCTTGCAATAAGTTGAAGACGCTTAATCAAGGATTCGGCTAAACCTTTTTGGGTGTGGACATGTGGGACGGGGTGTTCAATTTCAACTTCTATCCCTGTGGATAAACAATAATCATCAAAAACTTGAAAAGTAAACTCAGCTGCAATATCAAGTCTTATATACTTAATAGGTTGATCAGGAAATTGTGACCTAAGTTTAATAATATGTGCCAATAGGCATGCAAAAGTTTCTAATAGAAAGCAAGTTTACATCTGACCAGCGGGTGGAAGTATCAATTAAAACCATAAAATACTTAAAAGTTCCACTTGAGAGATTTATAAGGTCACAAATATCACCATGTATTCTTTGGAGAAAAGATGGCGCTTTAGAAGAAATTTTAAGGAAAAAAGATTTTGTGATGAGTTTACCTTGTGAATAAGAGGTATAGAAATATGCACTTGGTATGGTCAGCTGATGGTTTGCCAATGAGTGCCTATAAGAGTTATCCTTTATCCTTCTCAACCTGATTGTCTCTAGGTGTCCTAATATATCATGCCACAATTTTAAGGCCTTGGGATCACTAAGTTTCGGTATTTTAGACTTGAGTTTTTGGCTTATGACTGAGTGTGACTCAACATTAGATAATGTTATGCAATAGAGACCCGAAGAGAAAGCACTTAATTTTTCTAGTGGCAGTTTTTGGCTCGCAACACTAGTAGTGATGCATAAGAATTCTTTGTTACATTCACTTGTCGTTTCAATATGATACATATTCATTCTAATATCTTTAAAACTAAGTAAGTTTCTTCTGGAACTGCCTGAAAATAACGCATATTTGATAAATATGTGGGTACCATTTGGTAAAATCACATGCGCTCTTTGGAAGCCTTCAATTATTTGTGCAGGTTCAGTTATGGTGGATACTTTGCATGTATTAAACACCAACTCAAAGAAAAACTTATGATTTTTTAATATAGTATGTGTTGTGCCACTATCTACTAGATAAAAATTATCATCGGTATCATGCATTCCATAATCCATACATTTAAAAGAAATATTATAAATAGACTATTTAATAACCCAAACATATTATAAAAGCAATTAATTTATCATAACAATAAATATAAAAAACAAACTATAGTTCTTAACCAAGAGTTTAAGTAGTTGTTGCCATTAAGTTCAAGTGTTTTTAATTTGAGTTTAATGATATTCAACATTATGACTGCAAAAGAGAATTATTATAAATTAGTTACTAATAAAGGATCAATAAAGTCAAATATTTTGGCCAATTATAATTTTATGGATAAGAACATCAAGTTCTTACTTTAAAAACAAATATGAGACTTCGGGCTCATAATTTTTTTTATAGAACTTCAGGTTCTATCAAGATTTTAGGCTTGTAAAATATGGCCTTATTTTGATCCCTGGTATTTGCAATCGTTTAATTATTAAGGTTAAAAGAAAAGAAAAATGGTAGAATAAACAATAGCGCATAAAAGCAAAGGGAAGGAAAGTAACAGTGCACACACATATGTACATGCAATTTATATAAAACTTATTAAGTTAGAAGAAACGCAAAAAATTTAAGATTTTCATACCCCATAGTTAATATCAAAATTGTAAGTTTAATTATTGAATTATGTTTTTATTAAAACTTCAAGTTCTAAATAAAGATTAGGGACCTTTAGGTCCATAATATAATTCATAGATCTTCATGTTCAAAATAATGATTATGGAACTTTAGGTTCCAAATAAAGATTAGGGAACTTCAGGTCCTTAATATAATTTATGGATTTTCAGGTTCAGAATAATAATTATAAAATTTCAGGTTCCAAATAAATATTAGAGAACTTCATGTCCTTAATATAAATTCTAGATCTTAAGATCCAGAATAATTATTATGGAACTTCATGTTCCAAATAAAGATTAAAGAACTTCAGGTTCCTAATATAATTCATGGAATTTTCAGGTTCAAAATAATAATTATGGAACTTCAGGTTCCACTAATATAATTATGGAACTTCAAGTCTAAATTATTTATGAAATAAAATATCTAAATTTATAATAAAAGACCAAATAAAATATTTAACAGTAATATAAATCATCAAAGTATTATAAAAGAAAAGACAAGCGTAAATCTGACCTTTATAAAAAGAAAATCCTGTGCCTTCTTTCGAACAGCCTCCAAGAAATTTTTTTAACTATAATGGGCTGCTTTCTCAATGGTTGGCCTTCAAAAAGAAGGAAAAAAAATTAACTCTGGTGGCCTATTTTCAAAATGGCCTTCAATTGACTGTGAAGTAGTTGTACTGATAACGTGTTGAAATAATAGAGAGAGGGAGAGAAAGAGAAAGAAGAGAATAAGAGAAAATCTTTTTATTCAACTGATATTTAATATGGGTAGGGGTTAGCTGATATGTTAAGAAATTGGTATAATTTATCATTCTAATTTATAATAGAGAGGGGGTTAGCTGATATGCGATTCTTGAGCCTAATTTGAAGAAAATTTTGAGAGTTACAACTTTCCAGTTTAGCACCTTTTCAAATTCAACATCTCAAAATTCAAAATTGCGACGTAAAGTGCAGTAGATAAAAATGACGAAAATTCAAATTGAATTTTAATGTGGGCCCAAAATCATACACTTCAACAGCTAGCCCATTTGTCTTTAATAAATGACAAACCAAATGCATAATGAATCCAAATAAATGCGCCAATTGAAGCTGAAGCCGTGCACAGCAGCCGACTATCCTTCTTCTTTTCAATTATTTTGTTTTATTTTCCTTTAGTTTTTTTTCAATCAAAAACTTTGAAGATTTGGATTTTTATTTACTCTTCAGTTTAATTAATGCCAAGTAAGTTTTCTTTTAAATTTATTTGTTATTTAATTTTTATTATGCTAGTGTAAATTTGTGCTAGGATTAGGATGAGTATATTTAATTGATTCCCTTGCACGTATTCATGCCAATTGATTCTACCAATTTGACGCTTTAATATTAAATACAATTTTTTCTATTGGAAGCCCGTTTTAATTGGCAAAAAATAAAATTGGATTCTCATTATTTTTTGTTAGATTCATCTTATGATTTTTTAAGAGCGAATAGATGGTATGTTTTGATGGATATAATGAGTGTTTTAATTTAATACATAAGTTTGGCTGTGTAAGAGTTACAATTGAATTTTATAAATTACTTGAACTTAAATGATTTTATTTTTCGCATCTAATAGAGTCGAGAGACTAAATTAATGCGAGATAAGAGTAGAATTTATGTGCATGAATACTTAAAAAGATGATATTAGATATATGAATCCGAAACCCTAATTAATTAATTAATTAATTTTATTATCCTACTTAGCATTATTTAGTTTAGTTCCATTACTTTAATTTACTTGCTTTACTTTATTTTATTTTATTTGCTTTCTTTTATTTGATTAATTACCATAAACTTTTCTAGCTAGATTAGGAGTTTAATGAAAAATTAAAACATACTGTTTGAGTCCTTGTGTAATCGACCTCGCTTACACGCTACACTATAAATTGATTCGTATGCTTGTGAGTATTAAAATTTATCACAACATTGGACTCTATTTATATTAAGAGCTAACATCCTTACTTCTCTACAAAATCAATGTGAGACAAATTACACTATATATACCATGAGGTAATCTCTTCATTCATACAACAATTTCAATTTGGGACAAATTGTATCTTACAATATTACCTATGGACATCCACATATCAATATTTTACAACAAATGCCAAATAGTTTGCAATTTTTGGTAGAAAAAGGGCAAATTACCAAAAAACACAATGTACTTTACCCGTTTTTACAATTTGAATAATGTACAATTTTTTCAACATTAGAAACATTGTACTTTATTTACTTTTTCATTTTGAATAACCCGTTAGAAGCCATTGACGGAATGCTGACGTGGCTCGTTAAAATACAATGTGACTAGTTAAATTGCTAACTCAATATTAAATTAAAAACGAAAAACATATTTCCCCTTTTGTTCTTTCTCTCTCCAACTGTGAGCTGCAAACTTAATTAAGGCCTTTTTGTTCTTTTCATTGAGTGTGAGAAATATTTTTTTTTTATTTTTCTTTAATTAAAAAATATGCAGGTAAAGTTAAAATTTTGGCGCATTTTTCATTTTTTGTTTAGTAACGAGTTTTGTAACAGATTAATCGTTACATCTCTATTTTTTTAAGCAATAATTATTTAATAAAGTATAAATAATATTTGTTCCTTTAGTAACAGACATTTTACATCAGTAACGGATTAAACATATTGCTATATTTTAATGAATTTAGTCAGTTACTAATCACAAAAAATTGTCTGTTACAAATTGCTCAAAATGGTTTAGTAAAAAGAAAGTAAAATGATGAAAATAACTAACTAAGAAAAGACTTATAAATAAAATCTCATATTTATGCTATATATGTTTTGACCAAGACAAATAAACAATACCATAACTATTATAAATTCCATACATAAAATATACTTTACAAATAATAATATCTTGATTTCTAACACTCCCCCTCAAGTCGGAGCATGTTGAACAAACAAGCCCAACTCAAAACAAATTAAAGCTAGAATGGTAGCACAATGATTGAAGGGATCATCGTATCTATGTAGCCACTCATCACCGAAAGTCATCTTCACTAATAACCAAAGCCACATAAAATAGCACCACACACAAGGTGTATTTTTAAACATCAAACAACGAGTATTTGATCATCCTTCACACTTATGCTAAGCCGCATTACAACTTAAACACCACATGCCGCCACTACGACATCAATATAATAATAAAAGGAATTTGATTACTCATTCTCAGTAAGCGAGAACATCCACTAAGGTTCTAAAATGAGGTACAAACACCTGCAAACATAGTATTACACCATCACTAAAAAACAAATGAACCTCTACTAAGGTTCAAACAACACAAGGTGAGAAACACCTATCAACAAAGGGCACAACACCCATTAATAAGACGTGATGAAATAAATCCTTTAAACTAAGAATGATGAAATCTTATCAATCAACAAAATGATGAAATACGTAAAATAAGGGGCTTGGATGACAATCAACCATAATAGACATAAGAGGATGGGATGAGGCTCTAAGAATTATGGAAAGCTACCAAGCCAAGGGGTAATCACCAACAATTTAAGGGATATATGAATCACAAGTAGGGAAAGTATGACCACTGCAGTTGAACTTTGAACACTGGGGCTGGAGAGCCTAAACTCAAAATACACCACGACGGAATTTTGTAACTAGGGTTTTTTAACCCTTTGTCGCAGCATTCATATGCAACATAAAAAATTAACAGAGCATGGTTCACTATTCTTTGCACTATTCACAACTCTGTAGCGAATTACTGTTCACGAGTATGTTCAGTAGGTTAAAACCAACACGAGATTGATACAAAAAGTAGAATCCCGTTCAGTGGATAACAAGGTGAATTGCCTACCAACAAAAAAGGAGGGTCTTTTTTGAAGACCTCTAATGTCAAGTTGAATTGTATACAAGACAATGAATAAAGAAAAAGTAAAATAGGAGAATTGTATTGATAATTGAATGATTAGAAAGATTCTCAAAGTGTGTATATCTATAAGACTCAAACTATAAACCCTAAAATAACAATAAAAGAAATTAAAGTAACATAAATAAATAACTAAGGAAACATTCCTAAATAAAATTCCCTATCTATGATACGTTTTGACCAAGACAAATAAATAAGAACATAACTATTACAAATTCCCTAAATAAAATATACTCCCACAAATAATAATATCTTGATTTTCAACACAATAACTTTACATTTTTTGACGAATTTTATGTAAAATTAAAGAGCAAGTATTTTTCTTTTCTTTTTTTTTTTTTACAACTACATGCGGAAGAGAGAGTTGGGAAATGATTGGGACATCATTATTCTAAATTTCAAGTCATGTTGTCCCCTTGTCCTCTACATGTATGGTTAATCTCACGTATAGTTTCACCATTTGTACAAATAAACTCTAGTATATGCACTCGGTGCGCGCAAGTCACAGAAAAAAAATCATGTTCACATTTTTAAATAAATAACTCTACTATCCTTTCCTCAATGACTAAAAATTAAGATTTTAATTTCCTTCTTTAAAATATAATTAGTATAGCGTAAGTCGTTTACTTGGTCTTGCCTCTGATACTCTTTTAATAATAAAAAGTTAAGTCTTCTTCTACGCATCACGCGGAATCAATTTGAAATAGGCAACTAGTTTTAACCTATTATTTCATTTAATCATATTATATAATAGTTCCATAGAATCCAATTAATTCCATTCACATTATCAAACACACCCTTAAAAAAGGCAGTGCATGATATGTGTACGCGTTTTGCTTGAATTATATACCATTCTTACCATTCAATTCAAGAACACAAACCAGTCTTACCACTCAATTCAGAATCGTACAAAATCAAGTGCTATAAAAAAAACCTCCTTACAACCAAAACCCAAAATGACAACATGCTTAAAGAAGTACACGCGGATCCCAGACAAATCCAAAATCCAACACTAACCCAACAACCACGACAAAAAAAGAGAACAAATTTCTCCCACATACATTCTTTCAAAATCCCAAAAGAGGCAAAAATACAAGACACTATGTAGCTGGTACCTACTACCGACGACCATCCCTTTCAACGCCAGAGTTTACATTATAGTTTCTCGGGTTCCAATTCTTACCACTTGTATTACCATTAGTTACATATTGGCCTCTCCCACGGCCCTGGGTTGAAGCGGGGGCAGAAAAAGTGTCCATTACCACACTCATTTGATTGAAAACTTTGTCCCCACACATCACCTGTTCGGCCCTGTACTGACTTGGGGGCCCCAAAATATCTACTCTCGCGTGCATTTGTTTGTAAACTTGGACCCCACTGACCACTCCAACGGCCCTGTGCTGCTGATGTGGCGGCACCATTATATCCATTATCTTGCGCATTTGAGTGTACATTTCGTCTATCTCCGTGACTACTATTAGAAACAGAGGCAATGAAGCTTTTTCTTGGTGTCCATACATTATTGTCCTCAAGTTGACGTGCTCTCCCATAAGAGTGAGAGCCTCGGCCCATTTCTGATATATTTAGCTCTTGTATGCGTCCGGTACAAACACCTATGCTGCTCATAATTGGTGGTGCAGTTGTGTTTATCGGTTTTCCTCTTCCACCCGTGAACCCTCTACCCGCAGGTTTGCATAGGACTGGGCAAGATTTATGTGAAGTGGATTTTGAGCTATTGCACGGTTTTCTCGGCCTTTGTTGATATTTTTTCCTGAAATTACTTATATACCAGATAAATCAAAAAAAGGCACTAGTTAGATGTAGTCCATATGGAAATAGTTTATTAGTGTAGTCCAAAAAAGTCCCAAAAGCATAACCAAAAAGCAAGTATAAATTCATCTCAACCTCACATACTTTCTCGGTTCGAAATTACAGTGCAGAATTGTGGTTTAGATTCATTAGAACTAACTCGAACATTTTTGGACTAGGTAGCATTTCCTTTTATGAATCCAGATGTAAAGATAATTTATCACATGGCATAAAATCCTTACGATTGTGCGGTCCATAAAATGCGTGTAAACCGCATCCAAACCAGGAAAAATATAAAGAGGATTGTTCGCTATAATTCTAATACAAGCGATGCCGTACCTGTTACTTGGCCTGTTTCCTTGATATTCATGCCAAAGCTGCGTCTCCTCAATGTCCGATTTGCTTATTGTCTGTTTCAAAATTTTAGATTCAAAAGTGAAAAATTTACAACGCATCTGATATACTTATATTAACCTGCTTTTAAATTAGATTATAAAATAGAGTGATATAATTAACATTTATTGCAATGCGGCAGTCATGACTAAAAACTAATTTGAGAGTTGAGGCAGAGGGAGTATACCTTCTCAGGGACATTAACGCCCTCAAGAAGACGAGGAACAAATTTGCATCGAGGAGGCAGCTCATAAAATATGCATCTGAAGAACAAAAAAAATATTAAATTGAATAGTTGCACAATTAAACTTAAAAGATTCAGTAAAAGAACTTATATAAACCCGTATGTTCAATTGAGATTCTTAGTGAACTTACAAAACATTGTCTCGAATGTCGTCCTCAAAATCAGCAGCATTTGAGTTATACAACTTGAGGCCCATAAAACCATCCAACTCCCTATTTAACAATTTGACATTGTGTTTGTTTTAACAAGAGTAATAAAATTAAAGCAAATATTTTTTATTTGTTTTTTTATGTAAATTACATTTTAGAAGTCCTAAGTTGGCTTACCTCAAAATGGAATCACTTTGGTTCACAGATGCTGCTTCTTTTTTGCTTAATGCCAGAATTTGTGAGCCCAATGGGCTTGAACTTCTCACAAACAATTGATCAATGTTTCTTACATTCCTGATTGCTTCATCCTCCTATGATAGAAGTAAAAATATAAAGAATAATTCATATATATATAATATACATAGGAATTTTTAATTCATTTATTTAGAAACAATCAAGCAAAAGAGTTAATTTATCATGAAAGTATGCCTTACATTCAGTTCCTTCTCCAGCTTTCGGGTCACAGCTAAAAGTCTTTCTTCGTCTATAAAAGAAAGCTTGCAAATTCCCTTGAGAAGAGAAACAATATATAACAAGTTATACAAATCAACTAAGCTCGCAAACTAATCGTACACACAGCAGTGCATATATGTATGTATCGCAGAAATTGAATAAAATTAGATGTAGGAAACATTAGCAAATTAACCTGCCACAAAAAACGTTTTCCATCCATGTCGACTTCAAAATCTTCAAAACAAAGAAGAACAAAAGTTATTTTTCGAATTTTTGTTAATTTCACCAATGCTCAAATTATCTCTAAAGAGACCATACCTGTGGGATAGAAATCGATGATTTCAGAATTCTCATCAGACATTAGAGGCGCGCCGGTAGGCCAAAGGCAGTGCATGAGCGCTAAGTATACACGAGCATATTCAGTTAATTTATATTATCATTGGATATTAAAATAGTCAACCAAGTGTCAAAATTGAAAAAAGAGAGATTTTATGTCACCTCCTAGGGGGAAGTACGCCAAGGAGTTGATCAAAAGGCTTAAATGGTGAACCTTTTTGGAGCTTAACTCTTGTTTGCGCAAGCCCTTTCATGTCCGAAGCAAATGGACCATAGTGGAAAGGATAAAACCTAAC
Source organism: Lonicera japonica (assembly GCA_021464415.1). Classification (NCBI taxonomy): domain Eukaryota; kingdom Viridiplantae; phylum Streptophyta; class Magnoliopsida; order Dipsacales; family Caprifoliaceae; genus Lonicera; species Lonicera japonica. The sequence goes on from CM038463.1 coordinate 25,246,068, forward strand.
GAGAACATTTTAATTAAAATTAGAATGTTTGCTAGTGCGATACATACATATAGCATGAAATTTTCAGTTCGGTCAAGAGAAACCGTCTTACCAAGTCCAAGATGGGACTCCTGAAAAATAATATTGAAGCACCCAACACAACCCTTCAGTATATTTTTCAACCTACAAAGAATGATATTAAAGATAATGACAACAAAAAATAAATAAAATAGAAAAGGAGATTGTTTAATCACTAAATTAAGGAGCAATGCACTTGACAATTACTCTGTCAAAAAAATAAAATACATTCATTTTTTCTTAAACAAAACTTGCACAATTCCACCCGTGACTGAGCTTCGATCAAAATTGCTCACCAAGGCTCCGTTTGATAACAGTGAACTTAACACGTTGAAAATTTGAGTACATATATAACAGTTATAAGTGCGGGTTAGTAATAACGTATCTGCACTTTTAATGATCCTAGTTATTTATTGCTATTTCGTGCAAAACGAGAAAAATACAATCATGGCGCATTCTGGAACCCTGATTTCAAATCATTGAATTGGTTTTTTTGTGCACATACTCATTGCAATTTTCAGGACAAAAGCAGCAAACTAATATTAAATTTCTTCATGTTTTCCTGTGACATATATATATACATCTATATGTATGTATCCACTCTATTGAAAGTTCCAAAAGAAAACAACTACCACCACAATCTGTTAAGAAGAGTCAACAGTGTTTTCTTAATCAATCTCTTTTTTCTTTATGTTTATTAAAAAATTTGAACCATTAATTAATGAGTATTAACAATAAAGTAAAAGCCCAAAATCATTTCATTAGAACATACCACAGATTTTCTTATGGCTTCAATTTCCTCAGGGCTCTCTGCAGAAAATTTTAGCTTGTAATATCTAGCTCTCCAACCTAGTGAACCCAGTCTCACCTGCATGCAACAAGATTTTAATATAATTTTAACATACATATATATGCATAATCAACCATATAAAGTTAGTTTATAATTTTTGAAATTTTCACCTTGTCCGTCCCAAGAGCACCATCTTTAAACGCGTCTGATTCTCTGTGAATGTAATCTTTCAACTTTTCCTTCAACTCCTTTGTGTTTTGCAGAATCTGCAAGACCGACAAAGTGAATTAGCCAAATTGAAAATGTCAATTGGACATTAGAAATGAACCCACGGATTTTCATTAAGCGTAAAATAATAATAATAAGAATGCCTTGCCTGTAATCTATGATTTTCATCAGATATGGCTCTTGAATCTGTAAAATTCGTGCCTTTGACATCTGACATTGGGCAGCCATTAGTCTGTGAATTCGTCTCAAATTTGGGGACTACTCCGTCTTCGTCCTCATTTCTCTGGAAAAAAGGATAGAGGATCTTGCTTTAGTTCCACTAATAAAAAGCAATAAATCGGTCCCAAATGACTTTAAATGCGTTGATTGAGAATCATTAAACACGAAAACTACACTCACATTTTGTTCAAACTCGGCTTGAATTCGCCTAAGTTTCTGATCTCTCAGTGCTAATCTTTTATTGAATATTTTGTCTTCATAGGAACCAACCTCAAGAATGAATTTCTCAACTCTTGATAGTTTGATGTAACCTTTTTTTTTATCTTCGGCCTGCTCAATCATATAAAACACAATTAACATTCAATAATTGCTTTACATTTTTAGTCTCTACTTTCAAGCTAATATGTTTAGTTTATAGGACAATAATAATTGTTTTACATTTTTACTCCTTAATTTAATTTGCAAAATGCGTGTACACGCATCAACATGCTATTCGTTGAAAAACAAGGACTAAAAGCATAAAGTTTGTTGTTCATTTCAATGAGTCCTCGTCCTCTATAATTTCAGCCCAGTTTGTGTACAATGATTATAATATGAGTCAACGCAACACAAAAGAGGGACTAAAAATGCATAAAACAATCATGGCTTTTCCTTTTTCAGAGTTAAGTGTATTATTTTGTCATTTGTGCGCATTCAACTTGCAATAATTTGTACCGAGGAAATAACGTAAAATCTAGTACTCAAAAACGTAAAATTTAGATAGTAATGCGTTACTGAATAGTCTCTCGTAAGCGAAAGTTGAGGTTTTGTTATCCCCCTACCTTTTGCATATTGACCAAATAATCTCCAAGAGTGTTAAACTCCGTCTTGTAAACATGCATCAATAAATCTATAGCACCCTGCAAATTTGTTAACAGAAAGAGAAATTAGCATACCAAATTTGAATAATTTAAGATTTCAAAAACATTCTTATATATTATATATATACATGTACATATAATAACCTCACGAATTTCCAAGGTTGGCATATGTGGGAGAAAATCATTTCCCACGAAGAAACAGATGAAGATAAAATCATCAATAACTCGTTCAAGATCAAATTTCTCGGGAGGAATGGTGACTTGCATATCAAGCTCCAAATATTCTCTCAGAATCCAAACATGGAGAAACTGCATTTAAAAAATGCAAAAAAAAGGTCTTTTTAATTGCTGCTCAAGAAGAAGAAGAAAGAGAGAAATCAAACAATCAACTTAACCATTGTGGAAATTAAAAATATTTGACATAATTGTTAAATTTAATTAATTAAGATACCTGAAAAGGCTTTTTAACTAGTGTTGATCTTCTATTAGCGCCCTCAACCTGTCTTGTAATTGCTGGTACAGAGTCTTGCTCCTGCTTGAGCAGATACTATTAAAAGATGAAACACATAAGATAATAGGAGCATTTAGATTCATGTAGGGCGCTTTTGATTTCTTTACGTGAAAATGAATTGAAAACTATGGAAATGATTTACGTGAAGAAAATTCTATTGAAAACAATAAGGAAGGGTTTGGATTCCATTGAAAGATTAAAATTAGGCTGAAGCTAGTTACTGTGGAAATTAAGTACTCAAAAAGGTAAATGATTGAAAATCCTTAACGTTGTAACATGTGGAACTTTAGCATTTCAGCAAAAATAATTGCAATAAAACACACCCAAACATTTGGTCATCAACAGGGTTTTGGTTTGGCAAATCTATACATCCTCCTCCATCCAAAATTACGAGTCAACTATTCCATTTTGTGATATCCCAAATTAATACTCTAGTATCCTTTTCTAGTCATTGCCAATATAAAAATGTCACCATAGTACACAAGTGTCAAAATCAAACCGGACTCTTAATTTGGAATGGAGAGAGTAATATTGTGAGAGGAAATTTGTCAAGGGACAAGGGTGCAAGCACGTTTAGTGCGTGTTCCCTGAATAAAACTTGCAAAACATAAATTTTCGCCAACTACAAAACATAAATGATAAAACCACAAAGAATTAAGCAAATTATAAATGAATCATTACTCCAACCTGCTTAAACCATCCTCTCGACTTTGGTGAACCTCTTTCTTGATCCGCCTCTTGAAGACTAATTTCTAGAGCTATTTCACAACTTGGTTTTTGCTCTTGCACAAGTACATCCTGTAGAATAACATATCAGAAAGGCCATATAATATATATTGGTCATCATCATATGTCAAATGATGACCTACAAGAATTCTTGAATCAAAAACCCAAATTCTCTAATTTTACATGTCGTACACCAGTAAAGCAAATAAAATCAGATCATTTCATGAAAAAGAAAATTTTGAACTCGTCCTATCAAAAAGGAACAAAATTATCAAATTAACATGAATAAGCATATAGCTAGTTAATTTAGAACTCACCTCTCTCAAAACAGAGAAATGAACCTCATGGGTTGCTAATGCTAGCATTATCAAATCCGCATCCTGTCATTCCCATTTTATAGTCAATAAACCATAATTTAACCATGTAAATGTAATACAAGGGTCGCTAATTGTTCAAAAAATAAAAAATCCTCATTAAATACATCATCGCAAAAAGTAAAGCTCGAACTCATATTTTGAGACAGAGCAAATAGACAGTTTAACTTTAACCATACAAATTAAACTTCAAAAATTGAATAATTCTCATACCAGACCATACAAGCAATGACACGTATTCGGATTATATTCTGGAAAAGTACGCTGAATCCTTATAAAAGACATGATCTTGTGTTCCCCTTCACCTGGTACATTAGCATCCGAAAGAATCACCTAAACAAATACATTAGAAGTTGATTATATAATTATAACATCTACTATTCATTAGAGGTACACATGAATAAGTGATTAGACCTTAATATCTTTCCAACCAGGATCGTTCTCCATGCGCAGGCGTATGTACTTTTGAATTTCCTTTGACAATCTATACATGAAATCCGTTCCGGGTGTAATTACATTTGAATCTGATACTTCTGATTCTGATTTTGGTAAAACTTCTTTTCCTTCATTCTGTAATTGTAACCTTAACCTTTCTTCCTCTTTTTCCTGTATTTTCAACAATAAGTTGGCGGTGAATTTGAAAATAACAATCCAATGTACTTAGTAATTTTTTCACTTGATATTTAAGCATTGAATAATTGAGTGACTAATGGATAAGAAAGGTTTGTAACGAGTTTAAATTGAGTAAAAATTACCAAACAATAAACTAGGAAGCATTGCTACATCAGCCAGTTATTCATACTAAGTGCATTGATGGGTTGTACATTCGCAGAAATGTACAAGCCATTAATGCATCCCGTGTAAACAACATTGATGAAGCAAATAAGAATATCTTTTTTTGATAATAACTTGTCTAAAATTTGGTGATTTTCACTATCAACAAAGACTAAATAATTTTGAAGTTTACATTTGACGTAGCAAATTAAGTGCTAGTTTGATTGAATGAACTTCACAAGAACTTGAATAAGAACTGAAACAAATTTTTTTTTTTTGAGTAATTAATCATATGTTTTAATTTATAACTGTTGAAAATTGAATTTTTTAGCATGTTAATATATTGAATTCCATGTGAAAATAATGATATGCTTTAGTGGAAAGAGAAAAATCTCACAGTCACTTCATAGTGTTTGGAGTTTTGAAATCTTCTTGCTCTCTGTTGATTCATTTTAGCTCTTGGTGCCACTCCATCTGCATTATTGCATTCATAAACATTAACATAAATTTATCAGGAAAAAAACGAAAAAAGAATACGAGTTCAATTTTTTTTTCTTTTCTGCAAACCCAAATTATAAGTCTAATTTCCATTTTGGACTTGATCAATAAACCAACACTAGCGACAAAAAAATGTTTTGAAGATAGATCATGTTAAAATTAGTGTATTTTAAAAAAAAAAGTGTAAGGTAGCGTTTGATAAAACATCTGAAAATTGAAACTGAAAAAATTGTTTGTTTACTTCTGAAAACTATATCGGAAAAAATATTGTTTGTTTGAATATAACACATTTAAAAATTGAAAAAAAATTTATACGACAATTTTGCCCTTTATTTAGATCACATGATTAGGACTTTAATAAGGGTAAAATAGGTATTTTGTAATGGGGGTTTAAGCTTTCAGATTTAAGCGGCAAACTTGCCCCTTAATTTTTTGGATGCAAATTTTCAGATTTAAGTGGTAAATCACTTCATTTTTTTATCAAACAAACAACTTTGAAACCACTTAAATGATTTAAGTGGTTGAAACAAACACCACCTAAGACATCGAATAAACTATGAATCTAGGATAGAAGAAGTATAAAAACTCGAACCAAATGTGAATAACGAGGCAAATGTATGAATACTAACCAATGGCCAAATATAAAAGCATGCGCGGCCTTACTATGTTGAAGATTCTATCAATGTATTCAAACATGTTTTCGAATACCTCTTCAAATGTCACCGGTGGAAAAAGCTGTTCAACACGTACCACCACAATAATTTATGCTTAGTATTAGAAAAAATCTAAAGCATGAGAAAAAAACATTATATACATTTCGTATACTATGTGACACACTTACGTAGTTCACTGTACAATCAACACAAAAAAATCATTTGAACTTGCCAAATGGCTTTATCCTTGCTCAAGGGCTGACTCAAAATTTTTCGAACAAGTGGGCTAACTTCTATACTATATTAGCCAATTTAGATCATAACGGGCTAGAACTGAAAATTTAGTAAATTGTTGCACTGAACAAAAATATTTGGGTTGAACTATAACACTAGTCAGTCCGAAACTGAATCTGCCCTTTTTGTTACTAGATATGCAGAGTACGTGACTGTCCACATGAAACTCTTAAATATATTAAATATGAAAAATGTTATAACAATTCACAAATATAAAAATGTTGATTTAAAATCTAGCCAACTAAGTACACAAGTGTACTTAATCAATATGAATGCTGCAAGGGATAATTAATGGTCCAAGGGAGTACGTTCTTTTTCATGACACAACACGTACCCATTAGATATGAGAACAAAATAAACAATTTAAATTAATTCAAGCACACCATCAATATATTTTTTTTTAACTAATCAAATATTAGACACAAAATAAATAAAATAAAATAAACTCTAGTACTTAAAACTATATACAAGTAATTTAATTTCATCTCAAACAAAGACAACGAAGCAGGACACACCATACTTCAACTCTGTCAAAATTTTAAAAAGAAAAAGAAAAAACGTTTTGATGATGCTTTTACTAATACAAATAAAAGAAAATATAAAATCAAAATAATATTCAATTTTAAAAGTATAAAGGTATATTTTTTTAAAATAATATTTAACACTACTACTAATGTAAAACTATATATAAACTAGAAAAATAAATAGAATAACCGAATAAGTGAAAGTGAAAGTGAAAGTGAAAGAGGGTAGGAATATAATAGAAAGAGACTTGCATGATCATCTGGATGGAAACAGGGGTGGATAATTCCGTTCATATCCAGATAAAGGTTATCGAATTCCATTCCATTTGGATTTGGGGAGGTGGAGTCGACATGTTTTCCTTTATCTTCCACTGCATTAACCACCGTGTTTGGATACTTGTTTGTCAACCATCTGTAGAAAGCTGGCACTCCCATCTTCACTTTTCTTTCTTCTGTTTTGTTTTCTTGTGAAGAGTAAAATTATTTTTAATCAATTATAAAGAAGAAATATATTATTATATCTAAATCAAAATAGATATATATATATATATATAGAGAGAGAGAGAGAGAGAGAGAGAGATAACGTGGGTAGAGAGAAGGTCTGTTTTGGGCTCGAATCCCAAGACAGTATAGTGCCACGTGTAAGTAGGCAGGAGGGTCGTCGAGTGTGCATTATGGTCTCGAGGAACTTTGAAATGATTATTAGATACAACCCTCCTCACAAATATCTAACGAGGCGTTATACCTGACTAGCAAATTAATTTGTGTGGTTTCGAATCGGATATTAACGCATATGAATTATTTTTGTATTTAATTAATGAAATTTAAAACTTGATAAATTATTAAGTTATAATATAATACAAATATTACATAAATATCATAAAATTTATATGTACAAAATTCAAAATTTCAATTAAGAAGGTAAATTTGTTTTCAATTAATTACTACTATTATATATGAATGTTACGTACAAAAAAGAAAGAAAAAAAAGTACAACATTACAATTTTTTAAATTAGAGACTGAGATTAGATGAGTGACAATAAAAATATCTTTAAATTATAGGGTGAGACTATTTACAACCTCCATTTATCTCACTAACACCTCCCATTTAATTTTAAATAAATCTACTTTTAAACATTTTCATTATATCTCACAAACAGCCCCCTCAATTAATATATTTACTCTAAGGTAAAAAAATTAATCTATCAATTTATCCATAGGTAATAAATTAATCACACACTTTAAAACACTCCCCTTATATCTCACTATCTCCCCACTTTGGTCGAATTTATTCCATTTACTCTCCCTACATCAGGAGAGTAAATATCATATGTTCTCCCCACATCAAGAAAGTTTAAGATTAATTTATTACCCATGGATAAATTGATAGATTAATTTTTTTAGTTAAGGTTAATTATATTTTTAAAGTGTGTAATTAATTTTAGTTAAGGTTAATTATATTTTTAATTACACACTTTATATAAATTACTTAAAGTAAATAGGAGAGGTAAATAGGGGGTGTTAGTGATAAAAAAAATTAGATTTAGGGGTGTTTGTGAGATGAGAGGTGTTAGTGGGAGAAATGGAGGTTGTAAATAGTCTCACTCAAATTATAACATAATTACCATAGTTATTATAATTTATATATGAAAATGATAACATGTTTGCTTAGAATACATATTAAAACTACTATAAATGAAAATAATAAAATTTTGTATAAGAATTTCTCCCATAATTAATGCATGTTGGGCGTTAATTATTTCTAAAAATAGGTACTTAACATGTGTTCTTAGGTCACACGTTAACATGACCCTTTATATATAATATACAACTAACATAATACATATAATTGATAATTAAACTATGCTTTATGATGGATTTATCACCTCAATCATGTTTAAGTAATAATTAGAGGAGAGATATTGGTTTTGAAGAAACGAAATTTACTACTAGTCGATTGATCTATCTATTGCTTAGTTGAAGAGTAAATGACTCATTTGTACACCAAAATTTGTTTATGGTTTTAAATTGCACCTAAAATTTATTTTAGCTTGCACCCAAAACTTAAGAAAGCTTTTTAAGTGCACATTCCTTCTAAATTTTAACGGACCAGTTTGGTTAATTACATAAAGAACCATAAAGTTATGATTGTTTTCAATTTTAACCTCACAATTTTATTTTTTACAAATTAAACTTTAAAATAGTGTTTTTGTATCAATTCAAACCTTATAGTATTTAACTCGTAAAATATTAATAATTATATCACTTCAAGTGCAATTAATAATTTTTTAATATTTGAGGGGCTAATAATGTAATTTTATAAAATGGTCAAGGTTTAAATAGCAATGATTTAGATAATTTAAGGTTTGAATTGATACGAAATTACTACTTTAAGATTTAATTTGTAAAAATTAAAATTTTGAGATTAAGATTGAAAAATAAGCCTAACTTTGAAGTTCTTTATTTAATCAACCAAACAAATTTAGTTAAAGTTTGGACAAAATTTACACTTAAAAAATACTTTCTTCAATTTGAGGTGCAAACTGAAAAATAAAATAATATTTGGGTTACAAATAAGTCATTTACTCTTAATTAGAAGAAAAAGAAAAAAAAAATTAACCATGTTTTTCTTCTTGATCTCTTTTTTCTTCTAAATACATCGAAGGTTTTGAAAAGGAAAAGAATGGTTGGAGAACCATAAAAAGCTTAAAAGGTTTAGTTCAAGTGATATCAATTCTAACTCTCTTTTGAAAATAAATTTTTTTAAAAAAAATAAAAAATACAATTTATTATTTTGGTTAATATTATGAGAAGTACACAAAAAATAAGTGTAGTTAGACCAAAAGATATAAGAAATAATAAATACTCTCTCCATCTCAGTTATATATATAGTAAAAATTTTATTTAGACCAGTTCGTACATGTCGAGACTGTTCTATGTGAGAATATATATATAAATACTTTATAAGTTGACAAAAAAAATAAAATAAAATAAGACTTAGACATTAATTTAAGATCCCAAAAAACCCAAAAGTTAATAAAAAAAAAAAAGAGTTAACCATTGTTATATAAAAATATCGCTCAAAATTGAGTTCTTTTTAAGGCTAAGGTGATTTTAAGACTTATTTTTATATATAAGGTACTTTTTAACTTAATTAAGAGAATAGGTACTTTAGACTTTTTGTCTTTATTAGACAACTTTATAAATTAGACTTTGACCCCTAAACTTGGTTATAAATTAAGTTTTAATCCCTCACAATTAAGAAAAAAATGAAGAAACCCTATTTGGTATCAGAAGGTTGAGCTATCCCAAGCTCTTATCCATACATATTTCAAACAATAGACGTTGATTAAATAGATGCCCTTGGAAATATTCTCTCGGATCTACGCCTCTATTTTTGGAACAAATCCAGACTACCAACTAATTTCGATTCACTATATCAAAGCAAAAAGGTGTTTAACTACTCAGACTAAATGTTGTTCACATATAGAACACATACCTTTAAAACATGCAAAAAGCAAGCAAGTTATTGAAGGAACGATAAATTTCCTATTAGACCAAAACTAATATATGTTATCAGTTTTGCAACAGACTCATAAAGATTTCCAAAAGATCTTATTAGACATCCAACTTCTGGATTTATAAACTAAAAATAATACTAAACAGATTAAAATCATAGACCAACAAATCCCTTCGAATTTTGTTGCAACATTAAGACAAATCCTTATTACTACTAGAGAAACAAAAATTATTTGCAAAGAGCAAAATTCTTGTTGACCTAATAAAACGTATTCGACAGTTAGACATTGAGCTCACAAAATTATCCATTGAGTAATCAAAAATTATACCTAGACTACATAACTATATCCAGATATATAAAATATGAAAATAGTCAACTCAGATTGGAAAGAAGTACCAGGAGGAATCATTCCTTAAGATATATTAGACTTTTATCAAAGGATAATAGAGAAGATGAGCGATGAAAGATTATCTCATAGATTTATAGAATCAGAAATCAATAATGCTAGTAAGGCAACGATTTGTATTCTAGATAGACTAGATTTTATTTCTACATCTATAGCGGTCACTCAAGATTGTGAGTACAACTTTGCACAAGGCCTAAGAAATGATTTGCAAGCTAAAACTGAATGATTAAGAATCTTCTTTAATGACTTTGTTAAGTTCCAACAAAACTTGGTATACTATCTAGACCATAAATAGGAAAACCATTTTAAGACTCAAGAAGTTACCATAAAAGAATTTCGAGAAAATTCGGCTATGGTCAAAAAACAATTAAAAGAAATCATGAATGGAATAAAAACCGTTTATGAAAAACCTAGCCAGACTAATCAAGAAGATCTAGACACACCTCATATTTTGATGTATGTTGACAAACTAAATAAGAATTTTAAGACTTTAGAAGCTAAACTTATAGAAGAAACACTTCTAGAAAAAACTTAGAAAATGAGAATGTGAAAGAATTAAAAAGATATATTTCGAAAGCACATGGTTCTCTAATAGAAAATGGTAGAACTATAAATGAAGAATTATACACTAAAATGTATAAAGACCAGCTGGCCCTTAGAGAAACCTTTATCAACTAAATCAAAAGACAAAAAGATTACTTATAATTTTTAGAAATAATTGAGAAAACGATTGAACAAAAACAAGTCACCACTTGTAAGTTCAAAGAAACCCCATTGGTTACAATAAAAAAAGAATCTTTAATAGAAAAAATTAGAAACGATGGGTTAGATAAGACCAAAAGAGTAGCTAGCCTTACCCTAGTATTGGACATTAAAATATGATGATTCAAATAGTTAGATTCTCTTCTTCTAACATTAGAACATGGTGGAGAGAAAGAAATATTTCACACCCACTTCAATAGAAAGAATGGGGAGAAATGGACTGGAAATATACAGAAGAATCGATAAATAATGGACACCTTCCTCCAGTGAGATACATAGACCTCTTTAGAGAATGAGTTATCCCAAAGACCCTTAGTTACAATATGACTTATTGTAGTAAGAATCATATCCTCAAAAAGAATTATACATAAATTAAAATCTTTGAACCAGAATGGTTAAGATCAAAAGGAATAGACATGAATTTTCTATTCCTAACCTTTGGACACTTCCAAGCAATAATCCAAGGACTTCATAAACCTCATAATGAAATTAACATCATTTGTTGCCTAATTGACAAAAGCTCGAACGATTTCCAGAAAAGTCTAGTTGGAATAGCCCAATTAAAAATGTCAAAAAATATAGGATACTTCAATGTCACACCGACATTTATAGTAACTATACCAATAGAAAAATACTTTAAACTAATCTTATATGCTACAAGCTACGAAGATTATGTTATACCAGATGCAAACATTAACATAGAATTTCAATGCTATGTTAAGTTTTCCCAAAATACATTCGAAAGAATACAACCAGGTATTCCAAGAGGAAGAGTGAATGAATAAATCCTTATTAGAACGAATACATCAAACTTTAATAATACTTACAATATAAAAAATACTAGACCTATGAAAGAACATACTAAGACTCTCTGACAATTACTAGAATTTTAAGAAACAAAGGCTGTACAAAACAAGCCTTTATACATTGCACATGATAATATCACAGGAAATATTAATATACAGTTTGCTCCTCCAAAGTTTAAAGTAAAGAACATTAGAACAGAGGAATCAAGATTTAGAAATATGGGAGAATCAACAATTGATAATCCTTCAGAAGGAGAATGTAGTACATCAAGCACTGTTACAATATTACAACATGCTCCAAACTTTAGACCATGAAGATCTATAGATAATCATGATATTTTGTATGAAAAAGTTAGAATCCAAAACTTTGGACAAAAGTTAACAGAACAAAAAAAAAGACACATACAAAACTAATATTGAGAGGAGTAAATCGACTAGATACAATATGATGATATTTAGCGATTTCATAAAAGACATAAAAAGTTTCCAAGACACTAAGGAACTTTTTAAAAAAATTAAGACTCCAAAAAAAGAAGAAAAACAATTGTTTTCGGTTTTCACGGAAATCTCAGGAGAAAGCAATACTAAGACAGAAGAAACTTCTAGAAACAGGTTCAACTTATTTAAAACTCCTACAGCTATAAATATTCATATTTATAATGAAAGTATTATTAAGACTAAACCAAACTATGTCAAAGGATTACCTATGACAACTATAGACTTTTAAAGTACAAAAAATATGGCATCAGTAGCCATTAACCCGGTAGGTATTTACCTAAACTTAGACAATGTACAAGATATAAATAATGCCTTAAAAGAATGTTAAGATTAGATACACGTGCTTTGCGTCTAACGAAAGTTAGGATGCAGAATCATGTAAAAGATACGCTGAGCAATCACTAAAAGGAATTGCAAAAAACTATTTAGATAGTTTAAGAACAGCAACAAACGATGCTAGTGTAGCTAAGCTAGCAAGATTTAATGAGACAAGAAATCAAAGATTTGTAAATGGGTATGTACAACTCTTTACAGCTAAATTCATTGGAGCAAGCCACATTTCCCAAAAATCAGAAGTAGATGTAACAAAAACTAAGTTAACTTTACTTAGTATATGTAGTCTAGACAAGATTAATGAATATAGTAACAACTATGAGACATTGTACTATCAAGTAAAAGAGTTTACTGCAACTCTTAAAGACTAGTATTTTAGAAAACTCCGAGCCATCGGACACCTTCTTATCAATGAATATAAAAAGTGGCCCGGAGTTAATAATATTAAAGAAGATACTCTTAGAGAAAGAATACATTTTGCAAAAAACTACATAATAGCAAAAAGACGTGAAAAGGCACGAGACGCTTTAATCAAAGAGACATTTAAGAATATCAGACTTGAGATGCCAAATGCAGATGACATTTTTATAGTAGAAACATATACTTTAGATAAAAAAATGGGGCTCGATCTACTATGCTTTAGATTATCAGACTAAGAAAAAAAATTATGAAAATACAACTCAGGGACATTTACTGATCTCGAAACTAGATATACAACTCAGAAGAAAGAAGTTCTCGCTATTGTAAGAGCAATAGAAAAATATATGCTCTTTTTAAGACCTAAACACTTTACGGTATATGCAAACTTTAATTATGCAGTCGAATTTAGAGACATAAATCTAAATAAATCAAAAACATATAGACTAATTAGATGGCAAAAATCTCTTAGTGATTACGATTTTAGCATAATTCATATTAAGGGAAAAAAGAATACAGTTCCTGATATCATTTTTAGGATTTGCTAAAAATCTAATAATATATTTTATGATTTCTACAGATAATCATACAAGATTAATGGAGACAAGAGAAGGCTCCAGTAGAAAGACTAGATTCATTGATCAAGTTAAGGTTGCCAAGTATCTACAAGACACATACAACCCCCAAATGCAAACTAATGGAAGAAACAAGCTAAAGCCACCAAGACCTATTATAGAGAATTTGGATGATGTGCTTATTCCTCCAGGAAAGAGAAGCGAAGAAATTTGCAGACATAATAAGATTATTGGAGGAATGTTCTTCCCTGATTATAGACTAAACCACAGATTTTTAAAATTAGTTAAATTCATGAGAGAATTTACTAAAAAAATTCTCACCTTTATAGACGCTCTATGGTGGAATCATTCCAACAATCTAAAAATAGAGTTCAGAAAAAATTTGATTTCTACAGCCAGATTCATGAGGACGCAATGGCTTGCTATCTCTCAGATAAATCCAGCTCATCCCAGGAACTTGATAGAAGCTCCTAAACTCCAAGACGTATCCTATGCTATAGTTACAACTCAGACGGCTCTGCTAAAGGAAAATAAGAAGACATATATTGTTTATAAGAAAAAGAGATTCTTCATCAACCTACTTACCCTTCTAAAGAAGGAACGTGAAGCGGTCAATGAAGAAACAATGAATTTAGACTCAGACATCTCAGAAACCCTAAAATAAATGAGTAATTATCTTTTCCACATAGAAATTCCAGGAAATGCATTGTTCATCAAAGGATTTTATGAAGAGATACCCTAGATAAATATTTGGGGAAAAACAGACATCCCAATTGAGCTTTTTGCCAACCAAGGGCTAATTGGACAGATTCTCGTAAAAGAGACCATAGACGCAGACTATTTTGGTGAGAAAGTAGCAAATTACATTGAGTGTGCCAATAAGAAGACACCATCATCCAGGCCCAAGAACCATTTAGAGGAAGGAAAACCAGAAGACAGACTAACGGCATAGAGGTAATAATTCCTGCAACAATCTTTAATCTCACAAACATAGAAGAATACTAGAGCACCTTGAGAGTCTCATCCTAGACAAACCATCAACCACTTAAAGGTACAACCATTTCTAGCAAGACATCCAGCCCAAACGACTACATCATCGTGTGAGTAGATGAAGCCTAGTGACGTAAAAGATGAAGAAGAAGACATCAGCTTACAAAGGTAACGTAAGTAGTGACGAACCCAGACTTGTAATTATTTATGCTAGGCTAGACGAATAATTTGCTTTGTCAGTTTTTTTTGTTTTAATTATAAAGGTTGTTATAATCACTGTTATAATCACATGCCGATGGGGCCTACAAAGAAGTACCTGATCTGAATTATTACAGATATTTGTTTATCTGTTTGCATCGGCAGAAGAAAGGAATCCCCATTTAATCACTATTCGTCGAAAGGCGTTTAAAGCTGTGGGGCGATTCTTTTAATTTTGTCTAGTAACCGGAGATCTTTTAGCAGCCAGTAGTAAGTAGTAAGTTTGTAACTCCACTATATAAGGAGACTTAGGTTTTCATTTGGAATCAAGAGTTTTTCATTGTAACTTAGCCTAATTTATATTTCAAGAGTATGAATGAGTGAGAGCTTCCTTTAGTTAGCTTAAAGGAAAACAATTAGTTTGTAATAGTAATATTTCTTGAATAAAAATATGATTTCATATTTAGTACAATTCCAAAGTATCTCTAGTATTGCCTAATTATTTTCAAATATAGACTTATCTTTACACGGTTCCCAACAAGAACCTTCTATCTGATTTATACAAGATTGGTGAGTGTGCCAGTTTTGAGTTATCGTAGGCAGGAAACAGAAAACCAATCCTAGAAGGTAGATGAACAGACAGAACAAACGTAAATGGGATAGAACTGACCTAAGACGAAAGAAGAAGGCAAGAAAGGCGATCAGAAGTAAGGTGGACCAGACTTTTTATTCATGTCTATTACTGTTTAAATTTAATTGTGAGTACTTATAGCTAGCTAAAAATTTTAAAATATAAGAAAAATCCTCGCACTTGTTTTATTAGTAATTTATGTGTATCATAAACAAAAATTACGAGAATTTTACTAACCAAATAGATGTCAGAAGTACCCAACCTATACTAGGTGGGGTTTAATTAACCCAGACGAACAAAGACTCGTGTGTACTACACACTTTAGATTAGGTGGAACTTTTCTTTATATACACCACATGTGCAAATGGGTATCTAGAGAAATAAGAAAACTCGCAGATTTAGAGATCGCTACAGATAGACATATTAAATCGTTAGTATAAAATCTAGACGAAGAAGAAGTTAATCATCATCGAGAAAACCTCCCTAAAGTAAGAAATAACGCTTAAATAGGCGCTATTGGAGGAATACATGATCTTAGACCTATATTACAAAGAACTTTAGAAAAATTGAAGTTTGTACAAAGAAGAAGACTTGCAGAGATTGCATAATTCCTAAGAGAAAACGGAGAAATTAGACGTCTTAGATTTATAAAGACAGCTAGTACGTATAATTTACATGCTTATAGACAGTTGCTATTCGACTATGGAGATCAAGAATTAGACTCTTTAATAGAAATCAATATTCTAAACCCCAATAGAGATATTGTATACAATATAAACTGGAATATCCTAAATTATAGACTAGAAGCCTTAGATTTAATAGACTTTTCGTGCAGATCATTAACAGCTTCACAGCTCCATCAGTGTCAAAACAGATTAAGCTGGAGTGAAACACTGAGACCCCTTCCTTCAAGTGAACTAGATAGCGATTCACTATTAGAAGACCCATCAGATATTTTTAATACAAACGATAATAAAAACCCAGATATAGACGATATAAATTGATCAGACTAAATTCTTATCCTTAAAACATTAAAGGTAGAAAAAATTAATTCAAGTAAGACTAAGGCAAAAACTTGTAATTTCAAGTGGTCCCCTGCATATAAGACAAAGTGGTTCAACAAGTGGTCCAAGTGATCCCCTGGTCAAACCACTATATTTAGCTAAATAAGATTGAAACAACCATGTTTACTAAAATAAGTTTTAAAAAGACACTAATTAGCAAGAAAAGTCCTCAAAATTTCAAAGTCACAGTTTTGACCCATTTCTATATTTCTAGGGGTTTACACAGCAAAATATTCTTTAATATTTATTTTAACATTTACTCGGCCCTTAAAGATTAAGTATGTTCATATTGGCTCGGTTCCTAAGAATCGAATATAAGTCAACATACTCGATCCTTAGGGACCGAACCAATATATACTTTTTTACCCAACAATAGATCGTCCTTTAAGCACCGAGTATGTGCACACATACTCAATTCTTAGGAGCCGAGTAAATAAGACGGAGTCTTAGAAAGTGTTTTGATCTGTATCAATAGCGCCCCCTTTATTTTTATACGCCAACATACAATCCTACTTTTTTTCATTTTTTTTTCATATATTGAAAGTTTATAGGTAAAAAAAAAGGAAAAGGTAAGAGTAGCTAAAATAATTTTTAGCTATTAGATGTATTTCAAGACATTTTGCACTCTCGGATTTTAAAAGTATTGGTTATATTAGTTATAGTGATCTATGTCTCAATTTTTACTATATATTTGGTAGTATTTTTTAAATTTGTATACAACATAATTTGTTATTAAGTAACATAATACGACTCAATAATACTCGTTAAACAAATAAATTTCAGATAAAAATTATCAAAAAAATCTCTAAGAAAAGAATCACATGGTAAATAATATCTTAAGGCATCCATGCTGTGTATGATATGCAAAACGTGTAAATTTACAAATCTAATGTTAAGTTTGGAAGGGAGTAACATTGCATACGAGAAAAAAATAGTTATAAGAGCATTGGTTATTTGTTTAAAAAAAATAAATTATTGAAAAGTGAGAGTTACGTGCATGAAGAGAAAATGTGAGTCATTCCACTCATCTAAAGAGTGTAAGACTTACTCTTTTGAAAAGAGAGTGGGCCATTTCACTCGTAATATGAGTAATACACTAATACTTACTCGTATGAGATTATACAAGTGCACATAATTAATTTATAATACATATAATGAATATGTGTTAACCTAAGGGGTTGTTATAGTGGTAAGGGCAAACTAGGGATTGTGTGCGTAGGCGCATAATCTCAGGTTTGATTTCTTACTACATGAATTTTTTTTAAGCCGCTAGAAGCGTCTTCTGATCGAACAATCAGAGTCTTATAGAATTAGTGGGGGAGGACTTCGATACCAAAAAAACATAAAAACCGATCGAGCAATCAAAGGCTAGTGGGATTAATAGGATTCCCAATACCCAAAAAATAAAAAAAATAATGTACTAAAAAAAAAAGTAAACCCTTGTGTTTATCTTTCTTCTTTTTTCAAAAGTCTGCCTTTACAAATTGAGTAAAGAGAAGCATTTTTATTCTACTTCCATTCCCTATTGTTTTTGGCTAATCAATAGGAAATTGAAGTTATTCATTTTATTTTTAGATTAACAATGAAATAAGATATTTTTTTGATTCAAATTAATTATGATTATTTCAATGTTTTATTACAAATAAAAAAAAAAAAAATATGTGTCTAATCATTTGCTAGATATGAAAAAAAATAATGAATGTGTTTAATCACTAACAACATATAAGCCGAGCCCAAACAAAAGTGTAAAATATATTATAATTATTTTATTAACATCTTTTTAACCGCCGCGGGCACCTTATTTAATTGGTGACGTGCTTTTGATACGCCGGGTCCGTGGTGGGTCACCGCCTGCGGAATCTACGAGAGGAATAACTTGTCCGACTTCTTTAACTTTTACCCTTTCGCTTTGCTCATCGCCATTCCATTTCCATTTTCTTGTGATCCTCCTTCTCATTCATCACTAATTCCAAATGATTTTCCCATAACAACAACAAAAAAAAAATGGCCGATCACTCTAGACCCGTCACCGGCTACCCCGCCACAAATCCCCAACCCCAATCCAACGGCTATCCTTCCGCCAATACATCCTACCCCTACCCCAACCCTCACCCCTACCCAAACCCAAACCCCTACTACAACCCCAACCCCAACCCCAACCCCTACTACGACAACGCAGCCGCCAACCGCCGCGCCACCCTCCTCCGTCGTATCTTCGCAGTCATCATCGCCGCCGTAATCATAACCGGCACCATCATCTTCATCATGTGGCTCGTCCTCCGCCCCCGCATCCCCGAGTTCAGTATCGACACCCTAACCCTCACGAACTTCAACGTCTCCCCCTCCAGCTCACTAATTACCGGAAACTGGGACGTCCGGTTCACCGTCCGTAATCCTAACAAAAAGATCACCCTCGTTTACGACCGGATCCAGTCGTTTATGTTTTACCGCGACGATTCCCTCTCTACTACTACCGTGCCGCCGTTCGAGCAGGGCACGAAGAACCAGACTCAAGTTAGAGCCAGTTTCGCCGCTCTGTCGGCTTACGCAGGAAGGCGAGCCGTTGATGGGATTGCTAGTGAAAGGACACGTGGCAGTATCAGTTTCAATGTGAGGATAATGGCTAGGGTTAGATTTAAGGCCGGTGCGTGGAGGGCGAGGAGGCGGTTGCTTAGGGTTTTGTGCGGTGACTTGGTTGTCGGAGTTCCTTCGAATGGTACTGCTGCCGGTGGTGGTTCGCTTACCGGAGGACCGAGAAGGTGCAGGGTTGGAATCTGAGGGAAATCTGTTAGGTACTTTTTTTTTTATGTTGGTTAACTGCTTTATTTTTTTCGTGTTTGTGGCTACTTGATTTAATTTTGGGAAGCGTAACGTCGTGTTAGTATGATGTGAATAGATACGAATTTAGGTTTGTATTTACAATTAGTGTTGATCGATTAAGTTACTGAATAGTATTTTATCGTTGATAGATGAATTGCTGATATAGTTTCCTTTTGCGTGATAGTTAATTGTTGATAATTTTTGTGTATCTATTTGTGTATATATGGTGTTCAATATGTGCAGCTAAGGAAATTGAATTTGGTGAGGTATAATGGAATTCTGAATGGCATTATTTCGGCTGTTCTTATCTTTTGTATTGGAAGTAAGATGAATAAGTGGCCTGAAATGATGTGAAAATGTCGTAAGGCGATTCAGGTCTGTTACTTTCAGATATGGGCATATGGCCTAAAATTTATTGTTGAAATCCATTCAGTCGGTCTCACATGTTTGCTGATTTATTATCTTTGTTGAGTTGGTCACCGTCATACCCAAAAATGTGGGCCAGTATGGTGTTTTGGTAAAATGACCATAATAAAGTTCTCTCCTTTTCCTTTCTGTGAAAGAGAGGCTGTAGATTTTTTTTTTTTTTGTGAGTTGGTGGAATGAACAATCTGTCAGCTTGAACTTGCAAAACTTGAATCACGCATTGGTGGATTAAATAGTGTCGTACACTTTTCTTGTACAAATATGATTTTTTGGATAAATGAAGTAGAAAATATTAAAAATCGCAGATAGCGTGCTTGTGACTTGCTCCTCTCACGCAAGAGTCATTGATAATTGTTTCCATGCGAAGTGGAACAAATCTTGTGTTATGTTCTTAATAGAAAGGCTCCATTCCCCATTTTCTTTCTTTAATTGGTATTAGAGAGGTTAGAGGCAAATGTTGTTGAGATGAATGTATGAATAATCTCAACAATCAAGGCTTGTAGGGCAAATTGTATGTTAAAAAGTAAGTATGGGAATGTTGAACTTGGAGGGGCTGAAGCAATTTTACCTTATTCATTGGACGCTTTGGTATGTGGTACATATATGGTTGCAGGGTACGGTACCTAGTCTGATACGCGGAATCCTTTATCTAACAGATATTTGTATTTATGTATGTATGTTGGTACGTTTATACTAAATAATGTCGTTTTGTCTGTCTGAGCAAATTAAAATAGGGAGTTGGTAGGGTTGGCGTTTTGGGTTGCCAATGCACTCTGTTTGGGGTAAGTGCAACCAATTGGCAACACGTAGGGGGTCAACGAATTAGCAACACTAGGCTGAAGTTACTTGTAGGAGAACTGTTCATTTGGTGCGGATTAGTCTCACTAATTAGTGACTTTTTAGTTTCCCTTAGAGTAGGAGCTTTTAAGTGGTGAGTTAAAACAGTGTCATTATTAGTTTCCATTCAAGTAGGAACCTTCCTTCCTTTGTCCACTTCTTTATTTAGTTACGCAAGTATTTATAACTTTATGATCTAGTTTTTAAGAACTTTCCCTAATTTGTTGGAACATTTTTATATAGTCATTGTCAAATATTGGAATCTTGAGGATCTCACAAATTACCACAAATTATCAAAAAATGAGTTTTTTGATCAGACTAATATGCATCTTGCACGGAAATCAAACATTATCTTATCTTATAGTTTTCATGGGTATGTGGGAAAAAAAGAAGAAGCTGCTTACTTATTTTTATGATTAATAAGTACCTAGTTCTAGTATGTTATTTCCTTATAAATCCTTGTAGATAAAAAGGGGGTGCATACTTGTGCACGTCCTAATCACCAAGAGTTGATAATATGTGCACACAGCACGTATATGCATATATTTTTGCAATAATAATGAGAGTATAACAAAAATGCTTATGGATCTAAAATCAAGATTACCATAAGTTGACTAGTCCGTCGACTGGAAAATTTGGTTAATTGATTTCAGAAATTTAAGACGAAAACTTGTGTAACGACCCACATCCCACATTGCTAGTGTAATGGGGAGATCCTTGGTTTAAATGCGGGTTCAAGGAACTTAAATTACAACTTGGGGTAGCAATTTTGGGGGAGAACATGTGTGGTTACAACTTATGAATCGCATGGTGAAAAATAAAGTATTTTCCTCCTGTCAAAGAATACCAAGTGTGGACAACCTTTCTCATTGGTTAACTGGCAGAGACTGTTTTGTATAGCTGGTGGGATTTAGATCACATTTCATTTTTCTATCTATATAACTTTGTGACGTTATTCATGCTAAGGCGTCAAATTTTGTTGTCTTTTGCTTATAAGGAAGGATATTTGATTAAATGACCGGTAAGGGGGTATGATTAAATTTGTTTTTTTTTTTTTTTGGGTCGAACTTTGAAGGTGTTTCGCAATGTACTCTTCTTCACTGTCTCCTCAACTGGAAAGGGACTACCCTTTCACTTGTGGATGATTTTCTTGTTTATTCCTCTGTTTTTCGCTTTTGGGTATTGCTCTGCTTCACCTATTTGTTTGTCCTAGTGTCCAAAATTGTAGTAACAAGTCTCCTGGGCCTCGAGAAAGGGTCCTTCTCTGAAGCATAATTTATAGTTATTATGTATTTGCATAATTTTTCTCTCCTTTGGAGGGGAAGATATGAACATGTTGAAAAAAAAAAAACTGTACGAAATTTAGAGTTCACTGTTCCTTCTTGGGACCCCCCAAATTATAAAATCAAGTCTCCTTTCGGGGACATAATCAATGTACCAAAGCCTACAATAGTAAACTCTTTCGGTTCTTAAGAATCTTAACCGTTGGTATCTTGACATTAGAGTATCCTTAAAAAATCGTGGAAGTCAATCCTGGACTTCTAATTCGGGAGTGGAGTGAATAAGTTCCGTCTTTTGTTGGATGTCTTGCACTTAAGTTTGTGTAGACTGGGCCACTGCACATTGTCCTTAATGCAATTACAGTTTTTTTTTTTTAACTCACGCATAGGAGTATAGGACTTTTAAGCACTGTATTAGAACAATTTTTTTTACAGTTTCATACATATCTGGGGACCAGCCCTGGTACGAGACTCAGCACCTCGATATGGGACCGGACATATTGTTGTGGGAGTTACGATTTGAACTGTCATTCGGAGGTAACTTCTAGACCATATCAAAAAGTCTCCGTTTTCATAACACTGTCATTGAATACTGAGGATGAATGAAGCAGTCATAGTAGGAAGGGCAACTACTGAGCGAGTGTCTATAGAACATGTTGACCTTAGAGTCGCGGTTAAGGGTTGCCTGCTGTTGTGAACGCAAGTGCCACGTGGATGAATAAAGTTTGAGCCCATTGATAACCTTCTATTACAAGCATATTTTTGAGGGCCAAAGTGCTTTCCAGTCCTACTTAGGGGTATGATTTTTGCAGTTGATGTTGCTTTATACTGTGTTAATAATGGGGTGCCATTTCTTGCAAATGTTTTCTTTCACGCTTGTTTCTCACTTTGACTTCTATTGTTGCGTAGAGTATTGAACCTGTCCTTATTCCTCCCCTGCTTTAGATGCTATGGATACCTTAGTATTGGATGCGATGTAATAGTTTTTAATGGCTAAACTTTTGTGTTTGGGAATTCGAATTCCAAGGTTTGTAATTTATATTGGAATTGGAGCAAAATTTAGCGTGAAATCGAGCGTATATGCTATTTGGAATTTTGCTCCGAAACTCACCTTCACTTCTGTCCCTCCAAATAATTATGAAAAACTCAGAACTATTAAAAATAATTGCATACAGATCTTGTGCAGGTCTCCATCTAATCCTCGGCACATTACAAGTGGAAACAGATAACAGTAGGCTTCGTATCAAGTAAAATAGCCCGAAAGGATTGAGAATATTGCAGGGCTGGATAGAGTTGCAGTTTCTAAGTGCATAAAGATCGGGAGATTATATTTACTCCACCAAAAGTACAAAAATGAAACACACTGCAATTTATTTTTGGTAAAATTAAAAAATGGTTTGTAGTGTTTCAAGCAAAAAAATATAATAATTAATTTGTGGTAGAATTAAGAAGATTTTTGTGGTGGACTAAGTACATGTAATTGTATTGTGTTTTAAAATTGTTTATGAGAAAAATATTGAAATATTTGTGTATATATATATATATATATTTATATTTTGGTTATTTTGTTGTAAATTGTTCAAAGATTAGACGTGTAATGGTTTTC
Organism: Lonicera japonica; assembly: GCA_021464415.1. Lineage (NCBI taxonomy): Eukaryota > Viridiplantae > Streptophyta > Magnoliopsida > Dipsacales > Caprifoliaceae > Lonicera > Lonicera japonica. The sequence goes on from CM038463.1 coordinate 25,269,746, forward strand.
TTCACTTGGCCATACAATACCGAATTTGATACAATAACTTGGTGATAAGTTGCCGAAATATTATAATAGGTCCGGCGCCTCGTAACTAATTTATTATACTAAAAATTAGGCACTGTCAAGTAAAGAAAATTGATTATACCTTCGATCTTTGAATAATTTACAACAAAATAATCAAAATATATGTACAAATATTTTAATATTTTGCTCATAAACAACCTTAAAACATTAAGTAATCCATGTAAATGCTTGATTTGAGGTTTTATGCATTTGTTTATGGGTTTGAGTGAGGAGAGAGAGAGAAGAAAGGGAAATTAAAAAGTAGAATTTGTTAGTTAATAAAATTGTGGTGTACCTACTGGCATTTCAAGAATTTTATTGTAGTTTTGTAATTTAGGGCTTGTTTGGTTGTCCTTCAAATTGCGAATTAGATAATTTACAATTAAGTAATTTACAAAATTTTCATTTATTAGTGTTTGGTTATGTAAATTGAACAATTGTAAATATGATAATTCAAGTTGATTCACAAAAACTCAAATTAAGTCATTTCAAGTAAAACTTAAAATTGCTTAATTCTAAAATTAGATAATTCATTCCAACTTTATTTTTCGAGAAGAAATAGTTTCTACCCGTGATGTTAACGTATCTAGACAATTTTTTTAATAACATAGAACAATCGAGAACATGTTTTTATTCTAATAATCGAAATTTCCTGTTTAAGTTTTTCAAACACTACTTGAATTAGAATTGAATTATTCATAAATGAGAAAATTCACAATTTTTCAATTAAAAATTAACTAATTCTAAAATTAGGTAATTTACGCAACCAAACGGACCCTTAAAGTATACGATAATTTTAAATTAAAAAAAGTGGCATAAGTAGAATTTCTTGAACATTGGCGCCAGCCATTATTTAATCTCGGTTACAGTACAGGCAAACACATATAATAATCTAATATAACAGTGCAACCGGGCTTGTTATTTAGTAATTGTACGATTGTTTGTCTTCTACTTGGACAATGTAAAGATGGAGGAAAAATATTTCATTCCGGTATTGATAATTCTTTGAACATCTAGTCTAGGTGAAATGGTTACAAATAGGTGTGATGTAGTGACTACTTGCATCATGACAAGAATTTTTTCGCATATTTTTTAACTCACTTGACAGAAATACAAACCATAAGCAAGTCTAAATTGAGGGTGGCAATCCCTTTCTTCACCGTGTACGTGTGCAGGCTGCGTACCCAACTAGTTGTACCAGATGCATGACGTGCTGGTCCAGCAAGTTTTATTATACTCTTTTAACTTGTACAGATGTTATCAGATTCTTATAGAGGTCACCTTCAGGAGCGCGCATATAAACCTTGTTGGATTCGGTTTTTAAATCTTTTAAATTCAGATACAAATTAAACTTTTCGCTTCAATTTTATTCGATTTTCGTATATATATATATATATATATATTAAAAATAAATTGTGAAGAAATACTTATTTTGATTAGAAAAATAATAACTTTATATTTACTCCTACTTATTTTGAACTGAAAAATATAAACTTTTACATGTATAATGTAGCTCCAATAGTCATGATAGTTCAAAGAGTCGAGCTCTTATTAGAGCTCGTAAATTTTAGGAACATAAAATTTTAGATAGGGAAGTAATATTATTTTCGAATCATATATGTAATAATTTAGTTTGTTTCGGTTCGGTTCGGTTTTGACCGGGCACACCCTATACCCGAATCAAACATAGTCAGTTTTGGTTTTTTTGGGTTTAGTTTTTAACGGATTAGTTTGACTCAATACAATTAAATAGTTAATTTTTTGGGTTGTCTTAACACCCCTACTGTTATCTATCTTTTCATTTGTAATATCATCAAGATTAAATGGTGGTTTGCCAATATATTGGTACATTAGGCTTGGGCGTTCAGTCATGTGATATTCCCAATTGTTTCGGGGTATTCTTGTCGGGATTATCCAATCACGTGACATCCCCAATCATTTTGTTACTCTACGATATATTGTGAAATACTTGTGCGCGTAAGCAATTTGTTAATTGAGAACATAAAATATAATAAAATGACAAAACAAATTTTAAAAAAGATGAAACAAAAAGTGGGAGAGATTAAGCTTAATAACGTGGTAACCTATCAAAGATGAAGCGACAACAACAACAATAATAATAATCATAAAGACATGATTGTACCAATATTTTCCTTCAAAGGGAAGGCAAAAGAGAGGTTCACTCATTATGCACTAACAAACCTAATGTTATAGCTTTCGACGGTCCTGATTATATCCTAACAAAGAACAATCTCAATCAAACGGTTACCCAATTCGATCCCTTTCATGTAATAGCTAGTCACAGTGTACATTGATTTCAAAGTTTTTAATTATTACTTATTTTTACTTGACTCCTAATTAAGCAAGATAAATCAATCCCCCGAAAAGAATCAGCCTTAATTAGCTTACTATATGCAGTTTATGTATATATAAAACTCTCTGGCATTAACAACGTACTCGAGAAACCAATTTTCATACTTTTTTCTCTCAATTTTAAGAGCTCCTATATACTACCTCCACAACCAACATGTCGGCGAAGGCCTGCGGCATCCACCACGATGAGCGGAGGCACCGCCATCTCATTGCTGCCCTCGTAATCTTCACCGCCCTCGTCCTCTTCGTAATACTCCTAATCTACCTCATCCTCCACCCAACAAAGCCACAATTCATCCTCGAAAACGTCACTGTCTATGCTTTCAACGCCTCCTCCCCAGACACCCTAACCTCCAACATCCAAGTCACGCTCATTGCGCGGAATCCTAACAAAAACATCGGCATTTACTACGAGAAAGTTGATGTCTACGGGGAGTACCATGGCCTGCAAATCACGCTCCCTACGCGTCTTCCAAACACGTACCAGGGTCACAAGGATGTTTCAGTTTGGTCCCCGTTCTTGTATGGAAATGACGTGCCAATAGCACCATACCTGGCTTCTTATTTGGGACAAGATCAGATGGCTGGGGTGGTTTTGATCAAAGTGAAGGCTATTGGCCGGGTGAGATGGAAGGTGAGCACGTTTGTGTCAGGCAGGTATCGGTTGAACGTGAATTGCAATGCCTACATCTCGTTTGGTAACAAGAATAACGGTTTCAACGTTGGACATGGCATGAAGTATCAGTTGTCGCAAAAGTGTAACGTTGATATTTGAAAGTTTGGGAATGGATTATTCTCTTTCTTGGGGTTGTTTAGTTTTTGATTGTTTCGCTATTGAGGGAATATACGAGATTAGCATATATACATTCATGTTTGGGTGGAAGAAAATAATCAAGAATCAGAGGGGGCGAAGAAAAAGTAAGTTTAGGTGACCTTTCGGGTTCTTCTTTATTGAGACTCTTAGGGTTATGTTTTTTTTTTTTTTTTTTGCATGATTTTAAGATGTGATTTACGTAATTCAAGTGTATTCTTTTTGGATATAAGGTCTCAATATTTTAGAATTTTTATATTTTAAAATCATGTAAATTACGTGATTTTAAGATGTGATTTACGTAATTCAAGTGTGTTCTTTTGGGATATAAGGTCTTAATATTTTAGAAATTTAATATTTTGAAATCATGTAAATTATGTGATTTCATATTCTACTCAAAAGGTTGAGATTTTAAAAATCTTGTATTGAATTGCAAAGTTTGAATTTGATTTACTTCTTTTTACTCATATTTCTCATATATATTATTGGTCGTTAAGACTTTCTCTAACTAAAGCATAAAACATGTAAATGGATAAAAAATCCACTTAAATTCCACTTATGTTACTATATTTTGATAATTTATAAAATACTTATAAAAATTTCTATTTTTTTTGGAAAAAAACACCTAAATTGAAAATTAAGAGATTTTAAAATCTCTGATTTCAAATCTTATGATTCGTGATTTTAAATATTGTTAAAAGAACACAACCTTACATGATTTCAGTTGGTGTTATTATTGCCAAATTAATTATATTTATTGTCAGAGCAATATACAATTTTAAAAACCTACAATACAACTTTTGTAATGTAGTATTATACTCTGTCAATGAAATAATTGTTTTGGCAATATAAACAGCCTTTAAATTTCTCAATTATAATCTTTGTATTTATTCATTTTACTTGGTGGCTTTTTTCTAAGGGACAAACTTCAAAGTCTCTTTCTACTCAAGGGCAATGTTTTTATACCAAGATTGCCTTTATTAAATATTTAGTTGACAATTTAAAAAATAACATAAAATAACACCTAGGATAATAAAAATTGATTTCAAAAAATACAAAAATTTTGAAATTCAAAATTATGCATTTAATTGTTTTGAATTTAAGAAAAAAAGTCAGCTAAACAAATCAATAAAATTTAAAATTACCAACTTTAATTACTAAATCCACGGAAATCTAGTATCCATGTCAGGAGCAACAATATACCTACGAGATGAATATAAAAACCGTCAATATATATATCTGCGAATCCAAAAAAAAGAAAAGAAAAGAAAGAAGATGTAATGTGATTCATATATAATAGTAGCTCATAATACTTCTTTTTCCTAAGAATTATATCAGTCATATTATAAAATCCAGGCATTTTAACTACAATATGTAAATTCATAAAGATCAAATATTCTCGAAAACAATACATGACTTATAAACATTTGTCTTTTTGATACTAGCGATTGATACTAGCGATGGATAGATCTCGGTGGTTTGAGAAGAAGGGGACCGGGAATCGAACCTGGGCGCTCTACGTAAATATTCATACTTTCAACTACTTGAGTTTAAGTACGAATATATAAACAAGAATATTAAGAAAGCATTATTTGTGATTTTTAGGCGCGACAACTAGAGTTGAACAAATATTTAATGAGTACAATAGTATAAGATGCATTCTTAACCTCTTTGTATGGGAAAGGATCTTAAGTGGACCAACTTTTTGGTCCTTAAATGTGGACCTGTCATTTTGAGGGGGTAAACAGATGAATTTTTTAATGAAACTTGGTGAAGACGATCTCCATGATTAGTAGATCACCTCTGCCAATTTTCATAGAAAAATTCAATCGGGAAGAGGGTTAACTAAAAAATTGATATATATGTGCATTTTTAGCCGTTAAAATTTAAGATGTTTAGCTAACCCATTTTCTGGATGAATTTTTTGATGAAAATTGGCGTATATGATCTACTAATCATGGAGATCATCTTCACCAAGTTTCATTAAAAAATTCATCCATTTGCCCTCTCAAAATGATTGGTCCGTATTTAAAGACCGAAAAAAGGTCCTCTTTAGATCCTTCTCCCTCTTTGTATAGTTAAATGTTAGTTCAAATGTTAAATCACCAAATCGATCTACAATAAAAAGGCAAAATAATTAGTTACTTACAAGCTTTTCCAATGAGAACTTTGTAGTTGACTGTGGATGACTCGGCTTCTTTTAATTGTATGACTCCAAAATCACCATTGTACATTTGTGTGGAGTAAGTTACAACACAAGATGCTCCACACTCCTCAATATCAACCTCCTGAAAACTCATTAGCCTAGACCTTAACAAATACAAGATGAAAGCAACAATATTGGTGTGCCATGTATGTTGTGCGAAACCATTAACATGAAGAAACATATTTTGAAGCATTGTATTGGACTACGCGAATAACGTAACCATGGAAGTGTAGGTTGTTCGAATCCCATATTGTATTCGACCCTTTGGCAGTTTTAATTTTATCCAAAAGCTGTAGTTCAAGTGCATCTTCCCACTTGATAGGTTGTACGTAGGGGTGTGCATTGATTCGAAACAAATACATTTATTACAATCCATCAATCAATCAAATCTAGCATGATTTTATATTTTAGAATCTAATCCAATGTGACTTAATTTCAAAATGCAATTCAATCTGATCCAATTTGACATTGGATTGGATTGGTTCCAAACCAATATCTTTTGTATAAAGATTATTTAAGTTTAATTAACATGCAAAACAAATCTAATCAATTTCACAAAGATACTGTTTAAAAGAAAATAAAAATTCACAAGGATTAAGACAATATAAATAAAAAATTATCTTCATTACTAGAAGGAAAAATAACAAAAAATAGTAACGAACTTTGACCCTTTTTGTGCTTTGGTCATCGAACTTTTTTTTGGTCAATCGTGGGAAGCAACTTTTTAATTGCTGTCAATTTGGTCCATCCGTTACACTCCGTTAAATTTGGCTAACGGAATTTACCCCAATTTTTCAAGTATTTACACAAACCACCCCTAATATTAATTCATTTTTTTTAAAAAAGGGAGAAGAAAAATTTCTCTCTCTCTCTCTCTCTCTCTCTCAATATTATTTATAAAGTATCTGACCATTCCAATAACAATATGTGACTTATAATTACCATATTTAATTTTTGAAAACAATAAATAATCTCTTAGGGGTCACAAGTTCTTTTTTTTTTTTAAAAAAGAACCTCATCCAACAATTGTGTAAATATTTGTACTATTTGTATTATCTTTAATTTCCTTTTTTTTAGTGAGAATGTTCATGGACATGTACTTTGCAGAGTTTTGGGTTTTAGTGTGTTGTTGAAGTACCTTTTTTTTGGATCTATTGTGAAGTCCATCCCCAAGTTACTATTTTATTAATAGTACTGAGGTCTAAGATTCTTCAATTTGTACAATTGTTGGACGAGATTCTTTTTTTTAAAAAAAAAAAGAAAAAGAAAAAGAACTTGTGACCCCTAAGAGATTATTTATTGTTTTCAAAAATTAAATATGGTAATCTTAAGTCACATATTATTATTGGAATGGTCAAATACTTTATAAATAATATTGAGAGAGAGAGAGAGATTTTTCTTCTCCCCCTTTTTTTTTTAAAAAAGTGAATTAATATTGGGGGTGGTTTGTGTAAATACTTGAAAAATTGGGGTAAATTCCATTTTAACGGAATGTAATGGATGGACCAAATTGACAGCAATTAAAAAGTTGTTTCCCACGATTGACCAAAAAAAAAAGTTCGATGACCAAAGCGCAAAAAGGGTCAAAGTTTGTTACCATTTTTTGTTATTTAGCCTTACTGGAATAAAAATTTAAATTAAATCATTCTATATTAAAGTCTAATTCATGGGTAAAATAAAAGAGAAATAAATTATGATTTACTTATTAAGTTTTTTTTATATATGTAGCAATAATAAGGTGTACGCGGTCTATATTAATAACTTAGTGTATAATAATAACTAATTACATAAGAACTAGTGCCATTTTTAATTGAGGTTGGATTGTATCGGTTTGATATTGATTTCGCTAAGGTGATAACCAAACCGATCTAATGTTTAATTGGTTTTCTAAAATGCAAACCAATCCAATCCATTAACTTCACCAAGTCGAACTAAGATTGGATTGGATTGGATTGGATTACATTGGTCGTTTAATTTGAACGGATTGAATTGGATTTTGCACACACCTAATTGTGCATTCCGTTCCTCTAGTTGATTTGCAAAATTCAGACTTTATTTTCAAAGGACTTTGTTAGCATGAAAGATACCGTAAGTTTTTTAAACTTACAAACAATTTCTAATCACAAATTTGAAAATGATAACCACTCTTACTCAAACTCTATGATTAGTTTTGAAAAAAAAATCATTATCATTAAATTCAAAATTACAAAATTAAGGCTATTTTTTCAGTCTTTTATACAAATCCATCGATCTGACATTTGTGTCATTGTAAAATTGGATTCTCCCTTATCAATTATAAATAGGATATACTCAAGTACATAATATATTTTTTTTTATATTTATAAAGTGATTTTAAAACTATTAAAAAGTTTAAGTGAATTCTACGCTAAAATTGAGATACTCAATTTGTGACATCAAAAAAAATTGGACTTTTACATTCAACCATGTGACATTTGTATTAATGTTAAATTAGATTTTTCCATTACCAATTAGAAATATGATATACTCAAGTATATAATATATATTTTTTGTATTTATCAAAAAGGTTTTAAAACTATTAAAACTATTAAAAGCGGATAACTGAATTGCTAAAACTAAAACTTATTTTTTTATAAAGTTTGGTGCAATAATTATTTATAAATAATAAAAAAGAAAAAACTAAAGCACTTATAATTTTAGAAACTAAAAAAAATATTAGATTCTTAATTTGAAATATTTTTTTAAAAAATACTCGATCAATATGTTATGTTTAATTTTAGTTTATTTGGTCAAAATTACTAATTTAATTGATTAATGAAAGAATAAAAAATAATTACTTAAAATATATGGAGTTTACTATTTTACATAGGTTAAAATGTTATTAATGATAAAGATGGGTTGAAATTTGATAATCGTAAATTTTAATAAAACTAACGATGTTTTAGATAATTATTTTCCGTTTTCAAATGATAACTTTTTCTTAAAAGAATATATTTAATAATTTTTTAACTGTGATGTAATTGTTACAGCCATTTATTAGCCACACACTTATGACAAATGAAACGGAAACCATCTGTTATTAATTCATAGATACTATTTTCATGGCCCCATTTAGATTGACTTAAGAAATCGAAGATAATTTATTTTTCAAGCTTAAAATACATGGATTTGCGAATATTCCATTTCTCCAATTACATCAAGGAAGCCAATAATAGAAATAGGATAAATTGTACTTTGTCTATCCGAAGTATTATCCAAATAATACTTTGTCTATTAAATTATTAATTTTAGCAATTTTCACTATAAACTATTGATTTTGTTATATTTTACCTTAAATTATTAACGGAGTTAAAAAACAAACAAAATTTGAGGGCAAAATTAAAAATTTATAAAAAGGTAAATGACACTTTGCCTCCTGAATAGTCCAAGTAACACCTAACCTATTAAGTAGCAATTTTTAACTTCAACGGTTAATTTTGTAAAACTTTACCCCAAGTTGTTGATAGGGTTAAGAAAATGAAGGGAAGGGCAAATATGCAAATTTACATTTAAGGTGCGTTTGATTGCAAGCATGGAATTTGCATGGAAAGAAAATAAGTTACAGGCACTTGAATTACCTAGAATTGAGTTGCATGAAAAATGTAGTGTAGTGTGTTTGATTGCCTTAATTTTCTACCTGAAAAATATTGGTTGTATTATGGCATTTTTAATGTAGAAAAAAATATTGGTATTTTTTTTTTACATAATTATATAGTCATGATGGATCTTGTTTAATTAATCTTGATTAGTAGATTTTAAATATTAAATTTTTATATTATTTTGAATTTTATATTTTAAGTTATGGCATTTTTTAATGTAGAAAATGGTACAAATCTTGTCTCGTGGACCGTACTCAAGCATGGAAAACAAAAAACCACCTCCCCCAAAGAAAAGATTTTCCTCAATTGCCTTGAAAATGTGCATGTGTGAGCCAAAAGTGAGAATTGAACTGCCTAGAAAAAAAAGCCAATCAAACACTTTAAGTTGTCAAATCAAGTGAAAAATGCTCATTTTTCATAGAAAATGTTGCCAATCAAACACACCCTTAATAAACTTCCACCTCTCTCCATTTCCACCTGGCTTATCGGCAACTCTCTCTCATCCATTAATGGAAATCACAGTGGTGAATCAAATCTGAACTTATTAACTCAATTTTTCTTTAATTTCTTGCAACAAATCTAAGCCCCTTTTTCCAAAAAAATATCTAAATGTGTATAGTAAAGACTTTATAAATTAATAAGGCCGGGACAAGTCAATTTTATTACTTAAACGATATTTTAATTTATTGATAAATTAATAAATTATTAATTTATCGATAAGTTAATAACATATTAATTTACTAAAAGACGTGTTTCCAATATTATTTACTTAAACTTCTTTAGATTTTATTTTCTATAAACTTAACTAAATAAATTATCACTACACTAAAACTCATCCTAAGAGACTGACTTTTTTTCGTCTATCGCTTAAGTACTTATTAAGTGACTAACATTACAGTCCGTCACTTAAGCATGCTTAAGCGACTAGAATTAATTGGTCGCCTAGGAGCCTCTTCAGCGGCAATACTTCAGCGGCCACCCTTTGTTAGTTGCTTAAGAGACCTTATGCGGCTACACTTAAGAGACTGAGTTTAAGTGTAGCATCTTGTATTTAAATTAATGTTAATTGTGTTATATTAACTCTTTTATATATATATGAGAATAATCGTTTGATGATTCGGGTGGTCCGAATCAATTTCGGTTGGTAAATAGAGAGTTTTGGTTTCTTTGTGATTCGCTAATTCAAGCTAACTTTGGGCTATCGTAATTCCTCTATTATTTATCCAAATTGACATTTCGCCCGCGATGGTGTCTATAATTTTTATCATTCTACAACTTTTATGTTTTGGCCAAAGGCTAATTAACACTTCTTGTGGGTCAAAACAGGGTGCGAATTAGGTCCATCACAAAATTCTGGTTGTTTGATAGCGTTTCGGCAAAGCACTTCATTCGGTGAATTTTTGGGAAAAATAAGTCCATTAATTGTGAAAACTTCCTCTTAAGAAGTTTTAGATCTTTGAATTACCTTTCCGTGCATATAAAGAACACCTCAATCGGAGTTCTGAGTCAAAAGTTATGGCCAAAACAAAAACCGTGTTCTAGAGCCAAAAACCATGGGCGCGGTTACTGTAGCAACCGACTTAAATGGTTTTAAAACTCGTTTTGAACTCCTTATCCACCCAATTTCGATCCATCACCTTCCATTAAACTTTAGAGAATTCTAGAGAGAGAGAGAGATAAGTGTTCTTGAGTGATCCTTGCCTATTTTTACTCCCAGCCGAAGAATTAAGCATAAAAATTCATCTGAAACACCTCCTAGCGTATTATTCATCATTTTCTACCCTAAGGATTTTTTTGGGGAGGGCTTGAAGCATAAGATTTCTTCCTTATTTCTCACTCATAGATTGAGGTAGGGGTATTTTCTTGGTTTTTGAAACTTAATAAACTTGTTTATATGTTTTCAAATAGATTTATACACATATGTTGGGTTCTTGCTCGATTATTGAAATCGGTAGTTTAAATAATATACTTTGGCCACTGTTTTGATTAAATCTAGGCTGATTGGTAATGAGAAAAGTGAAGTATCAAGTATTTATTTTAAAATATAGTTTAATACCTAACTTATGGCTTTGGAATTACCTAAAAAGGATAAGAAATGAATTTTTGGTGAATTTTACAAGATTGGTGTGCAGTATTGATTCCTACGCGGAAATCTTGAATATTTTCTAAAATATTCTAAAGTCTACTCCATAATCTGAGTAAATTCATTTGGTTTATGAATTGAGTTACTATATTAATATTCGATGATTAAGAATTTTAATTAAGTTATCATTTGAGGATATTTAATGAGGATGATGACGTTTTATGATTTATAAAATCATGAGCATGTAATTTGAAGCAAGATATGCCATTATACTTGATATACATGTGTTGTTTAATATACATGATATATTCCTTAAATGTATAAATGTTGTATATTGATGAAATTAATAAATTGATGAATTATATACATCAAGGAACATGTATAGAGATTTATTATAGTTATATGACATAAATTGTTTCAAATGTTCATTTATTAGCATATTATGCATATTGTGCATTATTATTAAGTCAACCGAATTCTTGGAGATATTTGGCAAGTTTGAACTATTCTTATGGCCTATTATGTGGGCATATGATTCGTATCTATGATGCTGAAAGTCTCTTATGATCATTTTAACATTCTGGATGTTATATGATCTCGTGATGGATCCGATTATGATTCTATCGTGGCCCTTTAATGATGAAGAAAATATGTATCGATTAGTGCTTGCCGGTGTGAAAATAAGTAGGGCTCTGTGCCCTTGGGTTGAAAATCCCTAAACCCCTGGGAGACAGCAATGAGGCCGGCTGTCTAGAGCCAGCGGTGAGTAGCCCGGAAATCTAGACCTCGGCAAAGCACTTATGATTTTGTGATATGATATAGATGGACATGTGGTCCAATTCTATTATGATATGATGATGATCTTTTATGGACCGGATGATGTTATATTGTGACTATGTTTGACTTACTCTGTGGGGCGGTTAGGCCCGTTCTTCTTCTTATGATTATGGTACGGCCCAGCATCGGTATCTCTTGGGGGTAGTCAGGCCCATTACTATTATTATTATTATTATGATTCGGTTCAGCCTCAATATTCTTTCAGTATAATGGTTGACACAAGGGAGGTAACCTGCATATGCATATGCATGCATTGTTTTATTGGTTGAGCTATGATTTATAATTGAATAATTAATTACGTTTTGTACGTAATATCGCCTGTTATATCTCCCCTACTGAGCTGTGAGCTCACCCCTTTTCATGTAAACAAATTTAGGTATTCAGGAGACGAATACGACAGAAAGAGCAACTGGGTCGGGAACGAAATAGAGGATCTCTGATACCGACTCATCTTTGTTGTATAGGGGCGTACATGGCAAGTCACGGCTACCCTTCGTTGTTATTTACTTTGTAATATATGTGAACACAGTGTGTATGTCTTTTGGGTTTCATGCATGTGTATAGATGTATGTTGCACTCATGTTTTATGTTATCGCCCGTAGCATGAGACCAGGGTTGTTTATTCCAGGTTATGTGATTTTCTTGGATTGATTGTTTCATTTTTTTTAAACCTACTTTAGCTCGCCTAAGGTGGGTCAGTAACACTCCAGGTCTTAATTACAGATGTTATTCTACTAATTAAGGCGGGGGTGTTACATTGAGTATGTGGCTTAAGAGTTTCTTAAATGACTGACTCATATTTTCAGTCGCTTAAGAGTTACAGCTACTCAACTAATGCGACATTACTTAAGCGACTGCTTGTTGGTCGTCTAAGACTTAAGAGACGGAGAAGAGGTCTTAAGCGACTATGAGAGTTAGTCTCTTATGACTTTTTATTTGGTGTATATATTTTTAACCCCATTAAAATTTAAGATAATTAAGCCGTAACAAATTTAGTTGTTTATAATATTGCTAAAATCAATAGTTTAGTAGGCAAAATGTTACTTGGACAATAGTTCAGGAGGTAAAGTGCAATTTAGCCTTTGTATATTTTTAAATTTCCCTTCAAATTCCGTCTGTTTTTTTTAACTCCATTAGCAATTTGAGGTAAACTACAACAAAATCAGTAGTTTATAACAAAAATTGCAAAAATTAATAATTTGATAGGCAAAGTGCTACTTGAATAATAGTTCAAGTAGGCAAAGTGCAATTTACCCATAGAAATATATAAGATCCGTTTGATTGCAAGGTGAAAAAGGAAAATAAGTTGAGTTTGGTGAAAAGATGGAAAATAAGTTGAGTGATATGAGTGATATCTTCCTAATTTTTAAGTTTTTCCATGAATAAATTTTCTTTGCTTGGTGGTAAGTAAAATTTTTTTACCAAAAATATAGAAGGATATAGGATATCTACTTATAAAATGAGCAACATCTTTCACCATATGTTCTTTCTTTTCACACAAATTACGTAATGTTGTAAAAATATTGATACATAGATGTCTATAAGTAATATTGTAAGATACAATTTATCCCACATTGGAATTATGGTATGAATGAGGGATTACCCAATAGTATATATAATGGATTTACCCCACATTGATTTTATAGAGAAGTAAGGAGGTTAACTTTTAATATAAATAGAGCTAACCCCTATATATATTAGATATATATTGAGTAATAAGATTTCACTTATTTTTTTTTCTTTCTTTTTCTTTCTATTATTTCAACACGTTATCAGTACGACTGCTCTACACTCAATTGGAGGCATTGCGAAAACAGGCTACCATCATTAAATTTTTTTCCTTCTTCTTGAAGGAATTTTTTTTCCTTCTTATTGAAGGCCGGTCATGCCAAAGCATGCCACCATAGTTTAAAATTTATATTTCTTCTTCTTGGAGGCCAGCTCAATATCAAGTATCGTAATTTCTTCATACAGGCCAGATCTATGATTTTTTTTCTTTCATAATATTATGATTTCTATTGTTTGTCTTTTATTATTGTTATAAATATTAAATATTCTATTTTATAAATAATATGGACCTGAAGTTCCATGATTTATACTTTTGGGACTTGAAATTTATAATTATTATTATCTTGGATCCGAAATTTCACGATTTATATTTTTGGGACTTGAAGTTCCTTATTCATTTATTTGCACTTCATAAAATATTTGGTAACACCGTAACAATCTACTTTTTATTCGTTCGATGATAAATGAGTAAATACATGTTACTTGCCCAATGACAAGCGAGTAAGTGCTTTTTACTCGCTTGATGACAAGCGAGCCAAAACTTCATTGCCTTACTCATTTGTCATCGAGCGAATAACATACATTTACTCATTTCTTATTGGGTGAATGAAATATGGAGTAAAAACAAGTATTTGATGGTGTGCAAATAATAGCCACCAAAAATAACCACCCTATCCATAGCCTTAACCATAGATTCTCGTGGACAAGACAAGAGGGTTAAATTCTTAACTTCTCTTTCTACAGTAAAAACCTTGGACATTGCACCCTTCTTCAAATAAAGATCTAGCCGAGTAATCTGAGGAAGAAGATGGATTGTCCTCATTTGCTCAATGTTCTTCTTAGGTTTCTTCTATTGGTATCGTATTCTTATCTCAAAGATCTAGTCGAATAATCCGAGGAAGAAGATGGTAGTTAGTAGTTATGATTTAGAAATGGTTAGATTTAAGTTTTTTATATAGTTTGGTTGGTTTTTACTGCACTATTACAGAACTAACCGACCAAACCGGTTAAATCGAAGATCGGTGAACTAATCGTATCGGTTTAAAATCGATTTTGCATATATATATATATACCAACTTTGATTGATTCAGTAATAAATCGACTATTTAATTCGGTAACTGAACAACGGCCATCCCTCTAATTCTATGTTTTCTTAGATTTGGCCTTCACCTTAAATAGAAATACTAGGCAACGCTTATCAAACGTCAAAAACACATGCTTTAATAAAGAAAATCCCGCTGGGTGAAACTTCTAGTCAGGATCGGTTAGTTTGGCATTACTCGAAGAGTGGCGTATTTTCTATCAAATATGCCTATCACCTTATTCTTGACCAAAATTTGCTATCTAGTGCTCCAATTGAGGAAAGGGAATCTAGCACTGCAAAGTAGAATTAATGGAAATGGATTTAGCATCTTCAAGTTCTTAATAAGCTTAAGATTTTTGTGTGGAGGGTCTGATTGAATGCTATACCTATGGGTGATAATTTACGCAAACGGGGTTTGGTAGTATCTAATGTGTGTTATGTTTGTGGTGGGACTGGTGAATCCGTGCTGCATACATTGTCCTTTTGTCATTTTGCTCGATAGGTTTGGGTGGTCGCAGCTTTTAGCGTAGTTACACAGATTCAATCGATGGATATTTTTAAATGGATGGAGGACTACAGATTGATGCTTAAAGAATGTGATTTATCTGTGTTGGTAGTGACGTGTTAGGCACTGTGGAATAATAAAAATAACCATATGCGTAGTAATGTGACTAGGTCCCCAGTATATATAGTAGAGTTTTCGAGGCATTATGTTCAAAATTTTGTCGATGCTATCACTCAGCAAATGTTAGACAATGGGTTGCTTTCTCTGCCAATAAGCTTTAAAAAGTGGAGATCCCCTCCGGCATCGTGGATCAAAATGAATTTCGATGGGGAGTTCTTTAAGGAGGAATGTGATGTGGGACTAAGTGCAATAGCTAGGAACAGCGACGAGAGTTTTCTGGTGGGGCAGTCCTTAATGATTGGTGCAAATTTGGTCGCTGAAGCTTCAGAAGCAATGGCAGCTCTAGAGGCATTGCGCTTGGCTCCTCAGTTAGGGTATAGCCAAGTAATCATTGAAGGTGATTCAAGAAATATTATTTCTGCACTCGAACATGGTGGGTCTAAGCTTTCTACAATTGGAAATATCATATTGGAAGCACACTCAATTATTGCTGGACTGCCTGATATGAAGTTCTCTTGGGTTGAGAGAGAAGGGAATTATGTTGCTCATTTATTAGCTCGACGATCCCATGTTCTTGGCTCTTTCACTATTTGGTTTAATGTTCCACCGAGGTTGATTGAAGACGCCATTTCTTGTGATAGCATACCCGCGTAGTGGCTTCGTTGATTTTTATTTGACTTAGATCAATTTGTGTCAAAAAAAATAAAAAAATAAAACACATGCATTGAAATTAGGTAAGGTTTTGTCCAAAAAAAATTAGTTAAAGCTTTTTGATTGAAAGAAAAATGAAAACGCAATATTAGTTTAATTTTCACAAAAGCCCATGATAAGATATTTTAATATATTAACAACATTTTATATTACCATAATCATGGTAATGACAAAATTAGAACTAATTATATTGAAATTTGACACATGTACTCACATTAGTAGATATACATGGAGTTAGGCTATAAATTGTGATTCATTTACTTTAATAAAAGAAGGGATATCCATTTAATGAAAGTGAACTATTCAATATATAAATTATCTTTACAATTTTTCATTAAAAAATTTATCTCCAAATGGGTATAATTTCTTTTCATTAAAGTGAGCGAATCATTCTTTATATATATATATCTTTATAACTTAACTGTATATATATATATAATTATAACATATATATTGTAAATTCAAAGAGTAATGCTGTACTTATGTGGTACTCTTACCACTTATTTTTACCGGCATGCATTACATAAGTTGTACTTTCACAAAATATAACAAAAGTACAACTCATGTAACGCACTCGGTAAGAATATGTGATAATAATCGTAGGTAAGAAAAATATTTTTCAAATTCAAATTGTTTCCTAACATGAATTGATTACTAATTTGCTATAACTAATTATATTCCTTATGTCCATTATTATTTCAAAATTTGCATTTTCTTATATCTTTATTAAATTCATTGAGCAACACAATTTATCTACTAATTTACAAAATGTTTTTTTAAAAAATTAATTACAAAATTTAAATTAAAATATAAATTTTTTATTGCAAACTTGACTTAAAATTTACAAATTTCACTGTAGATTCACAAAAAAAATTTATATGATACAAATTTAATAATAAAAATATAAGTTACAATAAAATTTACGATTTAACTGCAAAAATGTAAATATACGAAAACGAATGGATACTACATCATCTCGTCAATGCTTGAACTATGTTATTTCTTTTTATTTTAAGCAAAACTCCATTAATTGAAATCAAAAACCTATTAAGCACCAAAATTACTTAATCCCACCTAGCGGGTTTGCATAAAACAAAGAGAGAAAGCCCAAAAGGGTTAGATCAAGTAGGTTGGAATTGAGTCATGTACATGGCCAATTGAAGTCGTTTGGACAAGGATGAGGTGTACTTGGTGGGAAGAAAAACTAAACAGAGGAAAACATAAATCACATTATAGAGAGACATAATTGTGTTAAACTTTGTACATATAGTATATATATATATATATACGTCCATATATAGTGCTTTTCAATATGAAGAACAATTCATTCATTGATTTTCAGATTTTTAGGGATGAAGTTTTGAGTTGTGTGAGTGTTCAATGCACAAATGAGGCACCAGAAGATTGAAATTTCTGCACACGATCAAAATGATGAATGAAATTTATGCTTCTGTGATGTATCATTGTCATTATTAATTATTTTGAGGATAGATTTATTATTTTCGCGACGATAATTTGCCACTAAATACTTGTTTTCTAGATCTGAAATTACTTGTAAACACACCCCACCTAGTGGGTGAATTGCAAAGTTTTGGTAAAAAGAGGTGGGGTGAGATGCAAAAAACCCAAAATAGAGGTGAGTTTCTAAATTTTGTGAATGTATTTAAAATCACCCTTTATTTTCTACATAAAGGTATTCTTCAATTACCGTAGACTACCATATAAATGCTCCTACAATCTCAATCTTAAATCAGCAAAAAATCATCAGAGAAACACCATAGCAAGGCACCCACAAATCTTTACAAGAAAATACAAATGAATGAAGAGTAAGTATCTTTTGTGTTAAACCACATTACTTTTTAATATTGTGGTTGAATTGTTAGTTCATTACGCACACAAAAAAACTCTAATCAGATTCGGGCATAACAAATTATTCGCAACACTGCATGTGGCTTTTGTGTCATTGAATTCATATCTCTCTCTATCTCTCTCAATTCTTTGCTTTTTGTAATTCTGAAAAATATTCAGACATCCACCGGAGATTAATTAAAACAGTACTAAATAAATTGTGAATATATAACTATATAAGAGGTGTGGAGGATGGTGAAGAAATATGTGGTAGAGTAAATGTGGGCCAGTTTAGTGATGTCTCTCTTTTTGGTTCCTTTACTAAATGTGTACTTTGTACACTGACATAAATAAATAAATAAAGGCTGGAAGAGGGAGGAATGAATTTATATGAGAATTAGCGTTTATATCATACCGGAGAGAAGATGTTATAGTGAAATTAAACAACAAAAACAACTCTGAAGTTTGACATTGGTTGTAATTTTATTTTTGATGTTTTAATTTTGACGATTTATCTCTTAAAGTTGTTATTTGATGGCAATTTAAAGTCTAAACCTTGAGCCAAACGGACGTGACAAAATATTGAAGTGGCCATCATAGAGTTAATGTGGCATCTAACATGGTGTAGCATGTCAGCTTTCTCTTTTCATTTTTTTTAATAGAAATTAAAATGTAATAATTTCTAATACAAATTAAATATAGATACAAATAAAAATTATATACATTGCAATTTACTCACTGAGACGAATAAAATAATGTCCATTGTGATTGTAAAATTATTAAAAAAATTCAATTTATGTATATTTATTTTTGTTATTACAAAGAGAAATATTAAAAAAATATATATATATATTTTAATGTTAACATTTATTAATGATTTAGGAAAATAGTGCAATCATGATCTTTTTAAAAGACAAGTACTAAGATCATCTCCAACCGTTGTGTAAAATAATTTGTATATATCTTATGTGTCAAGACACTTTTACACAAAACTTGAAGCGTAAAAAAATATGCTCCAATAGTACATTTTTAAACTTTTGTGTAAATTTTGAATAAACCAATAAGATAATTATGCATATTAGACATCATTTTATGCAAATTTTAATTATTTTTTCTTGAATTTTGGTATACATAATATTATAAGAACAATAGATCTTAATTTGTTGATCTTGATGAGTAGATTTTAAATATATAATTTTTATTAAAATATATGGTTTATATTAAAAGTTATTACATTTTAAAATTTTATAAAATACTTGAGGAAAGAAAAAGCTGACGTGATAATGTAAACTTGTGGTGTATTTTACACATTCATTTTATACAAAAGGAAAATTTAAAACACTGTGGGAGCTTAAAAAAATTTGCATATCTTTTTAGACCATACATATTGGTTAGGGTCATTTATCATTTAGCCTCAATTTAATTATTTAGTTATACGTGACTTTGACACCACTAATTTTCAATATTTTTTTTCGCACAAGATGTATTTTAGATGGAACGGTTTGGTAAACTGGTGAAAATGCGATCTCCTTTTTTTTTTTTTTTGAAGAAAGCTATCTCCTTTTTGTTATTTGTTTTGTTCAAATTATGCCCATCGGTTTTATTATATTGATTATGTTATTTCAATTCAAAAATACTAAATTTTATGTCAAATATCCCAATTAATTATAATTGATTATGACATCAACCAATTATTTGTCACAAGAAACACAAACTATGCACTTGAAATAAATAAATTACACTATTATAATTTAAAAAATAAAAAATTACCTTGACTGGATTTAACCAATAATCTTTACACTAAAGAAATGAAAATTAACTATTTAATCAAACACAATCACATTATCTTAAATGACTTAATTTAAAAATATTTTAATTATATTAAAGAAACATAACCTCTTTATCGAACAATATTAAAGATGAATATTTCGACATCTTCTCTAGAAAATAATTATAATGAGAAACAAATTAACCAAATGATTAGTTTTATCATTTTCACATTTCTTTAAATGTACGTTAATTTTAATATAATCAAATGCAGAACGAATAGACCATCTAACATGATTAGGAAATTTTGAGCTAGCAAATTGCTCCCTTTATTTTTCTTTTTCTTTCATTCAAAAATATCAAAATCTAACCAATTACCATTACATGGTTGGAATCTTTTTAGCCACAATTTCAAAAAAAGTTCTTGTTCTTCTACTGGCTGAAGAAGAACTTGTTTATCAACATGTCCAAATTTAGAGAAGAGGACCCATGTGCCCCTGTGGCCTTATCTGCCTTTTTCTTCCACTCCATGGCTTTGTTCTTCATTTTCTTACCTTTTTCTCCTTCCATCAACTCTTTTACAGCCTTCTCCACATGACCACATCATCCCTGTTTATATCACTATCAATCTCCAATCCAACCTCCCATTCGGTACACATGTATCTACAATTCGTCGGTTGATCTCCGAAAAATGGCAAGCAAATCATGGGCACTCCAGCAGACAAACTCTCAATAGTCGAGTTCCATCCACAGTGTGTCAAAAATCCTCCAACAGACTGGTGGTTAAGCACTTGCTCTTGTGGGCACCAGCTTGCTATAAATCCTCTTTCTTTTGTCACTTCCAGGAATTCTAATGGTAAGATTGCAGACTCGCCCATAACCAAATCAGGCCTAATTATCCACAAAAAGTCTTGCCCACTATTAGCAAGTCCCAAGGCAAACTCAACAACTTTCTTAGACGACATGACTGCTACGCTGCCAAAGTTCACATAAAGCACTGAGCTTGATTCTCTTGAGTCTAGCCATTCAAGACATAGAGGCTCTTCTTTCCATAAATTATACCCAATGGAAGTTAGATACTCTTCTTTTGGCACTTGATTTAAAAGTAGTTGTAATGGGCCAACTGTGTAAACTTGGGGTATTATTATGGAGAGAGAACTCACATTAACGGTCTCTAACTCGTCGAATGTGCTAATAATATTCGCAGAAGCTTTAATACACCTCATAGCAGATTTGACGCAGTATTTAAAGAGGATATCGTCAGGATTTGTGCTTGTAATAATGCTTGGGTTATCCTTCAAACGAATACCTTTCACAAGACAAATTTCCATTAAATTTTAGACCAAAATTTAACAAATTGGTTAAAAGTGCCAAAATAAAAATTTTGGAGGGGGTTTACTGTCGGATTTGATAGTTTTGGGGGTAAAGTGCCGAACATTAATAGCTTAGGGCAGTCTATTATAATTTACCCTACAAGTTAGTAGACGTTGTATCAGCTGACTAAGGTCATAAATCTAATCATTTCACCATTTAAAATGGTAGAGGCTAATTACACTCATTTTTCTTTTACTCAATATCACTCTCTCATTTACTCGGTCATATTGCACGTATTCAGTAGGTGCATATTACTTCGATCTTATAAAACTAAATTATTGTTTAAAAAAAGTACATTAACTCAATCCTATACAAACAGTCTAATGTTAAAGTGTTATACTGTTATAGAGTGTTTTAATATAAATAATTAGTGCCACCGTTTAAAGAAAAAGATCTTTTAAAACTATGTAAATAAAAGAGTAATGATAAGTGCACAAAAATTTAGTACAGTACAAAAATAATGAGACATAAAAATTTAGTATAAAAAATACAGCCGAACTAATGAGCAAGAACTAATACATCATTCTTTGCATCTGCTTTCTATCATTTTTCTACTATTATTTTGTGTCTATCATTACTAAAAATTAAAATCATATAAGTACCTTTCCCCTTCTCCCTTAGATCATCAAAGTGAAAATATCTGATGAAAGCACAAGCAGCAATTGTCCAAAACATAACCACTGGGATCCCAACCTTTTCACCAGCATCAATGGCAAACGGTATGAACCCGTCAGAAACGATACAAGTTGCGGGAGGAATCTTTTCCAGTAGGCCTAAAAACGGAATCAAACAATTATCTTGGAGCGACCCAAAAAGATCAATAACGTTTTGGGTGGAGTCGGAATCCGACGGAGGGAGACCATCAGGGATGGTCTCAAACCGAAAATCAGGCAAGCCGGCGAGAGAGTCCGGCCCACCGGATTTTAGGAAGCGGTTGTGATTGTATTCAGTGTTGACAAATGTTATTTGAATGCCTCGGCTGTGGAGGAGCTTTGCTAGTTTGAGCATACCCTTTATGTGGCTTTGGGTTGGGTATGGTATGCATATTGCATGAGGCTTTTGGGTCACTGCATCCATCTCTCCCTTCTCTATTTCTGTTTCATTCACACAAAGAGATAGGGTAATGAATTGGGTTGTCTTTAGTACTATTAGTAATGTATTTATCATCTTATTATTATTATTATTATTTTTTTTTTTTTTAATTTTTTTTTCATGATGGATACGTCCAATATTAAAACTATGGGCCTACGTCGGCTGGCAAAAATGGGGTGGGCTATCACACCTTTGATATTATATTATATATATATATATATTATTTGCTACTGCGAGGCCTATCCCTTTGATATTTTTCAAGATTTTACTTTTCAAACTTTTTGACTAGTTTTAAAAAAGCAGACGTCTGTAGACGAGTCTACTTTTCAAACTTTGTCAACTTTATCAAACGCCGAAAAGACCTGCCTTGAAATTAGTTAAGGTTTTTTGATTGAGACAAAAATAAAAACGCAATATTAATCTAATTTTTTTTTATAAAGACGATAATTTATAATATGGGAAGATGGTTAAAAATTCTTTATATGATTATATTTTTACAAAATATTTTAATACTATAAAAATATTCTTTATTACCATAAAATATAGTAGGGATAAAATTAGAAATAATTGTATTAAATCTAGACGCATGTACCTACATCAATATATAGCTAATTATATCCCTTATATTTATTATTGTTTCATAATTTGCATTTCTTTTTATCTTGATTAGATTTATTGGGTAAAACAAAAATTTTCTACAAAATATATATTTTTTAAAAATCTATTTACATAATTATAATTAAAATTTAAAAGTTTACGTGCAAACTTGACATAAAATTTCCAAATTTCACGCCGTTTTGCAAGAAACTATGAAATTTGCAAATTTAACAGCAAAATTATAATTTGCAATGAAATTTACGAGTTTAATTGCAAAAATATAAATATATGAAAAGTATTGCAACCAATTATTTCCTAATTTGTATTTGTATTTATCCTATTTATCTATCTCTTCCAAAAAAAAAAGTGTATTCTAAAAACCCCTTGCGTGTGGTTTGCAAAGTATGTTTTTTTTTTAATTAGGTTTTAAAATTTGAAAATTTAAAATATTGCTAAAGTGACAATTTTTTGTCCAGAAAAATACAGAATTAACCAAAAAAAGAGTTTAAAGTGAAAAAAATTTAAATTATGACTTTCTCGTTTATATTCATACATTTAATAGAAAATAATAATAAATGACACTATCTAACCGTTAGTTATAATAAAGGACAATAGTTTTCGAATATTAGTTTCAAGGATAACTTTTTAATTGCGAACAATTTTTTTTTTTTTTTGATTAATTTTTCTTTTTACTTTTATTTTATGGGTTATTTGACAATTTTGTTCCTTTAATTAATTTGAATTGAAATTATATATATTATTTTTTATTTTTCTCTCAAGAAGTTGACTAGAAATCAAAGTGGATAAAATCAAATACTGTGAAGAGAAGGAAACTCAATCTTTTTTCCTCTAACTAGACTTATGCCATTTAAGACTTAGGAGTTAATATTTTCTCGTCCATATAATTTGCTCTCTGAATTTTGAACCATAGTTTTTAAATTTACAAGGTAGAATTCCGAACGAGACGCTGAAGTGAACCGAACGGTAGTTTCAAACCATAATCCAATGATGCGTCAAATACGTAATATTTATTGATTTCTTTATTTATCACAATTTTCATTGATTTGATTTAATGCATTGCTTGATGTCTTGCAAAGTTAGTTTTTGTTTGGATATGATTATCAATTAGTTACTTTTCAACAAACCTTTTCCTTATTTGTAAATATGATACTGTTAAAATAGTATTTTTGTTACTATCTATTTGTATAGGTATACCATTTTTAGATGTCTTTGTTTCTTACCTTACCAAATACCAAAAAGTCTTTATAAATAGAAAATGTAATAATACGTCAAGGAGAAATACATGTCTAAGTTTGCACAAGATCGATTTACCAATGGAATGAATTTGCCCTTTTGGCCATTTCCCCATACTCCATAGCTATTCTTCATTCTTTTTCTCTTCTTTCAGATTTGAGTCATCTCCAATACATTTCGATATAATTTCGTTCATTAGAGTCTAGTTCGATAGATAAACGGTTAATATTTTTTATAAAAATTGGCAGAGATAATTTTTATAATGAGTTAATCATTTAAAAAAAATATCAAAAAATTCAATCTAAAATTCGGTGAGGTAGTCATCTAAATTTTAATGGTCGAAAATGAACATATGTATCAAAATTTTATTACACCTGCATTCCATTTAAATTTCTGGATGAAATTTTATGAAGACAATATACTAATTGTATAAATCATCTTTACTAGGTTTAATGAAAAAATTCATACGTTTAACCCTCGAACTCGACCATATTGGATGAAATTGGTTCGAAAGGGTAATAAAGATAAGCCAAGTCAGTTTCTCTCCTTCCATTAACTATTTCACAATATTCTCAACATCACCATGCTTCAAGTAGCTATCATTTTTCATCCCAACCTTCCATTCATGAGTAATTACAAATGTATTTAAAATATTTGCAGATTTATCAATCTGCAAAATGTTATGCTAGATATCGCTAGAACAAGCCTCAACATAAGCGTATGATCGACTATACAATTATGCGTATAATAATTAAAGAAACAAGCAACATTAATATTTAAGCAATATAAAAAATAAAAGATTAATAAAGAAAACAACCAACCAAGAACGCAAACAATTAGGTGGTAAACCACAAAGCAAAATATAACCGCTAGTTAGAGATCTTGATATTATCTCTCAAATATACTCTATAAATTAACTAGTAAACAATACAATATGATTCATAAATAAAACCTATGACAAGGGTTCTATTTATAAGGATAAATCCAATGGGTCTAGAATAGCACAAAGCAAAAACCAATTAGGAATTGAACAATACAAGGCCAACTAGGAATTGGACAATATAAAACCATGTAGGAATAAGATTTCCATACAGAGCCAAATATTCAATTTTCAACCTTAGCGATATTCCGCAAAACCTTAATACACTCTACCATAATCAATTCATCGAATAAGACCTTATCACCCATGCCGATCTATTAGGACCACTGCCCCCAGAAGGCATCAACACTAAAGGACATTAACCAACATCGATAAAATGCTCGAACTTGGCTAATGGAACAACCTTTGTCAACATATCTGCCGTATTATCCTTGGTGCTTATCTTAACCAGATTTAAAATACCATTTTTAATAATTTTTCGAATGAAGTGATATCGGATATTAAAATGCTTAGTTCTTCCATGATGAACTTAATTCTTCATTCTTCACCAAGTGAATTGTACTATAACTGTCATAGTACATCAACACTTTTTTCGTCTTCAAACCGAAATCACCAACTAAACCACGGAGCCATATGACCTCTTTGACCTCTTCCATTACCGCAATATGTTTTGCCTCGTTGCCTGCGTGGTAGACAGCTCTACCACACTTTGAATCATCGACCTCCAACTCGATAGACCGATACCCAATGTAAACAAATAACTCGTAATTGATCTCCACTTGTCTAGGTCGCTGGCGTAGTCCGAATTCACAAAACCAATATAGTTAACATTTTAGATTTTTTAAATATCAATTGCTTGTCCAAAGTACCCTGTAGATACCGTAAAACTCACTTAACGGCTCGTTAATTGGATTTTTTCGAGTTCACCATTTACCTACTAACAATGCTTATGACTTGAGCAATATCTGATCGAGTACATACTGTGGCGTACATCAAACTCTCAACTGCACTTGCATAAGAAACTTGAGCCATATATTCCACCTCTGCTTCAGAGTTAGGAGCCATCGTTGCCGAAATATTGAAGTGCGGTGCTAACGGGACACTCATCGGTTTTGAGTTTTTTTATCTCGAATTGAGTAACCATTTTTTAAGATATTGCATTTGTGTAAGACATAATCGTCCCCTCTTTTTATCTCGCACAATCTCCATCCCCAAAATTTTTTGCTCTCAATCCAAATCTTTAATTTTAAACTTCTTGCTTAACTGAGCTTTCAATACGTTGATCTCCACCAAGCTCCAACAATAAATAAGTATGTCGTCAACGTATAAGAGTAAATGGATGAAATTGTTAGATTCGCGCCTTTTAAAGTAAACACAATGATCAAATTTGTTCCAAGTAAACTACTGCGAAATCAAGGACGTGTTAAACTCTTATATCATTAATGTGGGGACTGTTTTAATCCGTACAATGAATTTTGAAGTTTGCACACACTATTTTCCTTACCAATAACTTTGAATCCTTTCGAGTTAGAGATATATATCTCTTCCTCAATGTCCCCATGCAAGAACGCAATTTTGACATCGAGTTATTCAATTTCAAGATCAACTTGTACTACCATAGCTAACAATACCCGGATCGAGGTGTGCTTCATAACCTGAGATAATATCTGATTATAATCCACTCATTCCTGTTGCTCATAACCCTTAGCAACCCACATTACGTAGGATCGACAAAACAATTACGCGTATAATAATTAAAAAAACAATCACCACTAATATTTAGAAAATACAAAAAATAAGAAATTAAGGAAGAAAACAACTGACCAAGCATGCAAGCAGTAATGTGGCATCGCGAGCCAACACTGCCATAATCTATCGGGTGATAGCTATTATTGATGAAAATCAATTTCGATTACAACCAGAAAGTAAATCTTAGTCGTCAATTAGAATTTTCAATATTATGTCTCAAATATACTCTCTAATCTAACTAGTAAACAATATAATACAATTCAATTCATAAATAAAACCTATGGCAAAGGTTTAATTTATAGGTGTGAGAATATGACCCCCCGGGTCTCAACCTCTGGTTTGGGGATCTGAAACATTGGAAAGAATTTTGTTATTCCATTTACTTCAATGTGTTGATAATTCATATCGAGTGTCCCTTTATCCTATTTTTAGATGCAAGAGAGTTCGTTCAGAGTCACTGGCATGTTTTACGAGAAAATGGACAAAATAGTTGTGTAAGAGGAAATACTACATATAAGCCTTTCTTTACACATTTGTCTACAAAACCAAGATTCTATAGGGTTAGAAAACTATGTTACGGATTGGGAATATATTAAGCACCCGTTTCGCTCATTGTACTGCTTTATGAAAAACTTGTATGTTTCGGTCTCTAGTGGTCTTATATGTTTATTCTATGTTGAAAAACTTGGATGTTTTTACTGATATTCTACTGCTTTATGAAAATAACTCATGAAAACCTGATTTTGGAAAAAAAAGAGGGGAAATGAATAAAAACCTTATATTCCGTGATCCAATGTTTTGATTTTGTTAAAGTGTGATTATTAGTGACAAAGTTTATTTTATCTGTTTTGAAATGAGAATGATTCGGTATTATTTTCTTAGATAATAATATCAATTATCTCGTTTGGTTAATTTATAAAATATCGGATCTTTATCGAAATTGATTCGATATGGAATTGAACTCTAGAGGAGAGTGTATCAGATACATTACAGTCTATATGAAAGACATAATATATATGAGTTTAATTCCTAAGTAAACTTTATCATTCCAGGTTTGGTTTTATTCGGACGATAATGACTTTACTTCTTCTGGTTTTACAAATAATTTTATCAGGGTTTATCAAGTTGGTTTGTTTGAAAGCGATAGAATATCGGTAACTTGACAATAAGTTTATCTAAATAAAAAGTGGACATAACAACATATATACCAAGTCTACATTATAAATATGTAAGTTAAACAATTTTAGAAGAGGAGAGTGAAAGTAAATGCTTTCGGTTTATATTGGCCCAAGCAAGCCAACTCTCTACTCACTTATAATACTTCCGATAAATTAAACAAACATGTATAATAAACTTAATTAAGGATTAAACAAATCTATAACTACTAAATAAAGTACAATAAAACCAGTATGCAGATATATTATTTGATTACTAAAAGAGACTTTAGTTACCTTTCCGACGATATATATAAAAATGAAAGAGAGAAAATATAATACGGCAGAGAAGACCTTCGGCAGATGTCAATTTTTCTTTTTGAAATATTTTCAGCAATTTGGCTCTAGAAGGTGATACTCCGGGTGCCAAGATTAGATACGAGATGTTGACCTAAGGTCTTAATCTTATTTTGATAATAACAATAAATTAATCATGTGTAATTTAACATGTTTCTTGATATAAGTATACAGTTCATTTACTTGGAAAATTCAAGAAAAACATGATAAGGATCAATCTTTCACTATTCAATCATTGGACAAGACAAGGAAGATCAAATCTCTCAATGTAAATCATGAAGTACAAATGATCAAAAGACTATATGAAAAGTTTCAAGGAAAAAACTTCAAATGAAGATCAATCCGAAGAAACAAATCAAAGCATTCGAAGACTCGTTAATTCAATAATTGAGTGAGCGCTTAAGATTTATGTAAAGTTACTTTATTGATCAAATCTGTATAGCTCAAATGTATTCATGCATATTTTAAAGATTAATTCAAACAAGCTTGAAATATGCATGAATACAAAAAGTCTTGAGCTTCAAATTAGTTCAATCTCTCTAACTTAAGCTCTCTTTTTATTGCTATATTATTGCTTGTATTTTGAGATTGCTTATTTGCTTGTCTTGGGATTGATTACTTAAAATTTATTATTTTCTTGATATTGTTGCTTAGCTAAGTTGCATTGCTTAAATATTTTTAAAACGTTTTAATTCCGTATTAAGTTTTTAAAACCCTATTCACCCCCTCTAGGGTTGTTTTTAGACCTACAATTGGTATCAAATGTTGTACTCTTAATTTGATTTAACAATCTTAGAGTTTACGATCATGTCTATATATCAAGGAACCGTTTTTTCGCAAGTCTCTCCACCCATAGACCACCTCTATTTGATGGTAAAAATTATTGCTATTAGAAAAGTAGAATGAGTATATTTTTACAATATAGTGATTTTGAATAATGGAGAGTTATACTTGAAGGACCATGTGAAATTATCAAAATAGATGATAGTGGAAAAATTGTTTCCAAGAAAATGTCCGAGTATGATGAAAATGATATTAAGAAAATTCAATATAATGCTAAAGCCTTAAATGCTTTAAATTGTGCATTAAGCATGGATGAATATAACAAAATTTCTAGTTGCAAAACGGCCAAAGAAATTTGGGATAAACTTGAGGTTACCTACAAAGGAACCACTCAAGTTAAAGATGATAACATAAATATGCTTGTTCATGATTATGAATTATTTAAAATGGAGCATAATGAATCTCTTACTTCCATGTATAGTAGATTTTCTATTATTACTAATGATTTGGATCTTCTTGAAAAAGTTTATTCTAATGAAGATAAGATAAAAAAAATTCTTAGGATTCTTCCAAAGAAGTGGCGTCCCAAAGTGACGGCGATTCAAGAAGCAAAGAATCTCAAAACACTCAGCATGGACGAGCTTTTGGGATATCTAAAAACTCATAAAAAGGAACTTCAAAGAGAAGAAGAAGAGGATACAAAATCAAAGAAAACTTTAGCTCTCAAAACTATCCAACATGAAGATAATGATGTATTAATGGATGGTGATGAAGACATAACGCTTCTATCTAGAAAATTTATAAAATTTCTAGCTAAGAAGAAAAATTCTCAAGGAAAGGATAACAAATATCCATCATCCTCTAGAAGAAACAACAATATATCAAATCAACAAAGAGGAGAAAATGAAGAAATCAAAAAGTACTATTATTGTCATGAACCTGGTCATATCAAGCCAAATTGTCCTGTTAAAAAGAAGGAGAAAAGGGATAAACGAGATAAAGTATTCAAACAAGTGAAGCATGCACTAAAAGGAACATGGAGCAATTCCGAAGGAGAATCGGATGCCGATTTTAGCGATGAAGAAACGGCCAACCTTTGTCTTATGGCAAATGAAGATGAGGTAAACTCTAACTATAACTCATTTAGTGATAATTTTGATGATAATGAAAGTGTGCATAATGAATATGATGAATTATATACCATGTTTGAAGAATTACATATTAAATTTGAAATTCTCTCAAAAAGATATGCAAGTCTAAAGAAAGAAAATTCCATTACTTCTACCAAATGTGAAACTTTAGAAAAGGAAAACATTGATTTTTAAAAGGAAATCAATTATTTGAAAAAGGGAAAAGAAAAGGAGACTTCAAACTTACTTACACTAGAAAATGAGGTTTTGAAAGAAAAACTAAAGGATTTAACTAATAGTCTAACGAAGTTCACAAATGGAAAAGATAACTTGGATAAACTATTGGGAGTACAAAGGTGTGTATTTGATAAAGCCGGTTTGGGTTACAATCAAATCCATAGCCAAAAGGATTACAAAAATTTCTTCAAAACATACACACTGCATAATCCCACTAATCTTTGTTCATTTTGTGGAAGAAACACTCATAATACACATTCTTGTTATTACAAAGAAAATGATTTTACTAAGAACAAACTTGCTTGGATTCTTAAAGGAACCACTATGTACGCTAACCCCAAAGGACCCAACTTATTTTGGGTACTAAAAGAGAAGTTGCTTAAGATTTTGATGTAGGTTTGCATGAGAGCAAAAGCTAGCAAAATAAAATGGTTATTGGATAGTGGATGCTCAAAACACATGATGGGAGAAAAGAGAAATTTCTTGAGTCTCACACCTAAATAAGGAGGCAACGTCACATTTGGAGACAACGCCAAAGGTAAAATCATTGGTATAGGTAAAGTTGGTAATAAATCTTCTTATATTGATAATGTTTTACTTGTTGACGGTTTAAAACATAACTTGCTTAGTATTAGTCAATTGTGTGATAAAAGTTATGAAGTTATTTTTAAATCCGAATGTTGCATTGTTAAAAATATTACTGATAATTCTATCTTGTTTGTTGCTTATAGATTTAATAATGTATATACTCTTGAACTTGATGATTTGTCTCAACAAGATGTTAAATGTTTATCCGTGTTGAATGATGTTTCTTGGTTATGGCATAGAAAATTAGGTCATGCTAATATGAATTTAATTCACAAATTATTTAAAAAGGAATTAGTTAAAAGATTGCCTAAAACTAAATTTGTTAAAGATAAAATTTGTGATACTTGTCAACTTGGTAAATAACACAAGTCTTCATTTTATATGTTATTGTAAACTAACAATAATTTTGCAGTCTAAAAATCATTATCTGTTATTCAAATAAAAGAAGGAAAAAGAATATGAAGATCATCAGTATCAAAATTTAAAACAGCATCGAGACTAGAAGAAGAATAATCAACAAAGTTATGCTCCATATCTAATAGAGCTGTCCAATTAGGTCTCATTGGCTCGGCAACCTCCACAACATCACCATTTTGAGAAAATTGCAATAAATAACCTTCCAAAGCAGCTTGGTAATCTGGCAGAGTCGGATATGCCGGCAAACCCACATTAGTTAGAAAAGAACTATGGTCTGAAAGATTCCCGGTAGTCGGAAGAATTTCAAGTGCAACATTTTCTGCTAACGATAGGAGCCCTGAAGAACCTCTAGGAGGAGCAAAAGAAAAGCATGGGTTAACGCTTAAAGACTCTTCTAATTGAGCCTCTAGCGCTGTCAACCGTGATTGCAAAGCCTCTAACGCTGTCACCTGTGACTGTAACTCTTGTACCTTCTGTTTAAGAGAAACAATGAGCGCAGTACGGCCTTTACTGGGATTCTCGACTCTCGCCTTAGCTTCAAAAAAAATGAATTGAGAGTCTCAAAATATTGATGTTCAGAAATATTTTGTAAAATATTTGCAACACTCTTTACCCCAAAAACGGTGAAGATTGTACGATAATCTTGACGACTAATCATATCCAGAAAAATTTGTGCATATTCACACCATGGCTGACATCTCTTGCGTCTATAAGTGCAAGCAGCACAAGAAGAACCTGTACAACGGAAGGTGTTTGGCATACTTGTGATTTATTTTCCGTTCTTCATGGGTACCCCCTATAAAAGCTATAAGAAGAAAATGTATCTTAAGAGAGATAATAAGAAAAAGGGGACAAGAGGCATCTAGTACTGAAAGAATCCCGAAAACGAAAACCTGTCATCCTAAAATGTCAAAAATACAGCGCCCCCTGCGTACATCTAGCATCCACCGCCCTCGCACAATCTAGATCCCTTTGTGATGTTGACATATGAGGAGAAAATGTGTGATGATGCTGTGGTAAGATTTTTTTTGCTGTGGTAAGATTTTTTTTAACTGACTTTAAATACTGTGATAAGATTTTTTATACTTAATTTAAATGTTGTGGTAAGATTTTAAATATTTTTTTTAAATTCACACTTTTGAAAGGTTTATTTATAATATATATATATATATATATTAGTTTTGGTTTTAAAACTATATCAAATATTTGCAATATTTTTTAATTGTCATCTTTGCATAAATTGAGGGGGAGCATATTATTTATTTACATTTATATGCTATTTATGCTTGTTATTGTAAACACATTAATTTATTGTCATCATCAAAAAGGGGGAGATTGTTGACCTAAGGTCTTAATCTTATTTTGATAATAACAATAAATCAATCATGTATAATTTGGGAGCATATTATTTATTTACATTTATATGTTATTTATGCTTGTTATTGTAAACACACATTAATTTATTGTCATCATTAAAAAGGGGGAGATTGTTGACCTAAGGTCTTAATCTTATTTTGATAATAACAATAAATTAATCATGTGTAATTTAATTCTTGATATAAGTATACAGTTTATTTACTTGGAAAATTCAAGAAAAACA
This sequence comes from Lonicera japonica, assembly GCA_021464415.1. Lineage (NCBI taxonomy): Eukaryota > Viridiplantae > Streptophyta > Magnoliopsida > Dipsacales > Caprifoliaceae > Lonicera > Lonicera japonica. The sequence continues at coordinate 25,302,765 of CM038463.1, forward strand.
TGACAAGGATCAATCTTTCACTATTCAATCATTGGACAAGACAAGAAAGATCAAATCTCTCAATGTAAATCATGAAGTACAAATGATCAAAAGACTATATGAAAAACTTCAATTGAAGATCAATTCGAAGAAACAAATCAAAGCATTCGAAGACTCGTTAATTTAATAATTGAGTGAGTGCTTAAGATTTATGTAAAGTTACTTTATTGATCAAATCCGCATAGCTCAAATGTATTCATGCATATTTTAAAGATTAATTCAAACAAGCTTGAAATTGAATTTATTTGAAAAACATCATTTTACAAAGACCGAGTTTCAAAATAAATTCATATTAATTTTAAATGATCATATTTTAAGCTCTAATAAAAATAGGTATCTTAGAAACATATATTTGAGGTTCAAAAATCATTAGAATGGAACTAAATTATTAAATTGCAAAAATATTTTTATTTTACATTTAAAATTCGCTCAATTTTCACACAGTTTTGATCTAACGGTAAGATGGAGGCCTTCCCGGACTCCGATCATTTTGAAATTTTTACAGTAGTTAGACAACATCTCTTGGCACTTTTGACTAAAATTTGATCATGATCCAACAGTCAAATTGGGAGAAATTAACAAAACAAATTTGAATATTTTTGTTAAAACTAGCTGTTGGAAAGTTTGAAAATGTATACCTTGGAGCCAAAACCTCTCTTAATCACCCCCAACGGCCATATGGTTTTGAAAGCTATAAATATGAGATCATAGACATGTTTTAACACACATCGAATCATTCTAATACTCTATTATTCATATATTCAAATATACAAAGATCCAAGAACACATTTTGATCAATCTTTCATCTTTTGAGCTATATATTTTTGATCAATCTTGATAACTCTAGTGTGAGCTTTATTTGTAATATTCAAATACACTTGAGAGTTATTATATTGGTGTGTATCACCACAAATAATTTATTCTTCATTTCAAAAGAGAGTTTGTCTTTTTGTAGAGTAAGAGAGCATATCTTGTGAGAAGTGTAGTGTGTATAACTACATTGTGAGTGTTGCATGCATAACAACATTTTTATTAAGGTTTGATCTTCACCCGAAGAAGATTGAATAGTAAAAGTTCTCGGGGAACTAACCGAGCGCGGACGTATGGTTGAAGAAATCGAACCGTAAGGACAAAAGGTCTTGAGCTTCAAATTGGTTCAATCTCTCTAACTCAAGCTCTCTTTTTATTGTTATATTATTGCTTGTATTTTGAGATTGCTTATTTGCTTGTCTTGGGATTGATTACTTGAAATTTATTATTTTCTTGATATTGTTGCTTAGCTAAGTTGCATTGCTTAAATATTTTTAAAACGTTTTAATTCCGCATTAAGTTTTTAAAACCCTATTCACCTCCCTCTAGGGTTATTTTCCGACCAACACGAGAGTTTTGCGAAAATAAATGTTATCAAAAGTGCTTCCAAAGAAGGCTTAAAGATTGAAAAAATGAGAGAGAGAGAGAGAGAGAGAGAGAGAGAGAGAGAGAGAGAGAGAGAGAGAGAGAGAAAATATGGAGTTTTAGTGTAGCAACCGTGTTTTTTGTGGTGAGGAATTCCTGTCCCCTGAACCCATGGGGTTGCTTGCCTATTTATAGTGCTTGGGAGGGTTTATAGTGCGACATACTACAACAGTGAAACGATTGTCGCACGACATATAGATATGTCGTGCGACAAACGGCTGAATGATGGTTTTGACAGACTGATGTGTCAGAAAGTGGTTGGTCTGTGTTTGAGAAACTTGTTGAGCGATAAGTGGGGTTTGTCGTGCGACAACCCTTCTAGAAACAGGTTTGTTTGGATAACAAAATTTTTGAAGCAGTTTCTAGTGTGTGGGCGAGTTCTGCACTCAATGTGAGCTTTATGTGATTTTTTAATATAGACTTTAATTAAAATTAAGCAAGTACGCAGATAATACTTTCTGTTTATGTTGGCCCAAGCAAGCCAACTCCCTACTCACTTATAATACTTTCGAGAAAATAAACAAGTACGTATATATAATAAACTTAATTAAATTTAAACAAAGATATATATATATATATATATATATACTAAAATTAAAACAAGTACGCATATAATAAACTTAATTAAAATAAGACAAGCATGCATATAATAAACTTAAATAAAAGAAAGGGTCAATGATTACCTTCCCGATGATAATATAAATACGAAAGATGCGGACAGACCTCCGGCGTTTACAAAAACTGACACTTTGAGTGCAAACTTTATACTGAAAAGGTTCTTATTTTCTAAGAACCTAATAAAATTAACTAGATTATAATTCTCAACATCTCTAATAAAAGAGTAGGAGAATCTTATACTAATGAGAATTATTACTTCAATGGCCAAAAAAGCTTTTACATGATCCTTCTCATTTGGCCCCCTCTTTAAATATAAGACTTAGGCCCGTATTTTTAAGGAAACCCAAGGCCTCACTTTTCAATCCCATCTAATGAGGGATAAAAAGTGGGCAAAAATAAGGAAAAGGAAAAATAAGCCTAAAAAAGGCCAATCTATTAAAATCAAAATTTAAGCTTAAAAATGAAGAATAACTTAGTAATAAAATAAGGGTTCTTACAGAAGGAGCAAATTGGGGTGTCTGCAATAGGGTATAAATCCAATGGGTTTAGGATTGCACAAAGTCAAAACCAACTAGGAATTGGACAATACAAAGCCAACTAGAAATTGGATAATATAAAACCATCAGAGCCAAAATCTTCACAAAAAACATCAAACAAATCACGGGCTCTAAATATAAATTATATACTTTTTATTTCAGAACTTACAGAACGATTTATTCATATGATAAATACTTACTAAAATCTGATTGTTTTCACATTTCGTGAATTAAAAAAAATATTAATGTAATAACCTCTAAATTATTCCTGAATATTTTGTGAATAAAAGGTGAGGGGTAGAGTTAATGTGTGCCAGGTTATTGATATGATTTAATTGGCAATATTAGCTTCGGTTACTCTTAATTGCATCATGCAAAATAGGGGGCTGGCAAAAACACTGATTTAAGAAACCACGGATCCCCATAAATATGGACTGCAGAACCATTCCTAATAAGCCAATGTAACTACTTTAAGAAGAGATCTCGCTCCTAAATTAAACTCTGCTAGGTATAAGAAGAACTCATCCTTGGTACTACATAAAGAATATTAGAGAAGTGGAAGCACTAGCTTTGGAGAACCCGAGCTAACAATTCTAAGTAAGTAACAAAATGGATTTAAGAGGTATAGTGATATAAAAAGGCCATTATAACATGTATGCGAAAAACTGATACATATGCAACAAGATATAAGCATACCCGGTATAGTAATACTTACGTAGATAATCATTTTTTATCGGACCAAATCGTTTAAATGGGATTTTAATATCTTCGTGCCTGCACCAATATCAAGTGAAATAAAGAAAAATGGTCAATTTAAATTTCGTGTACTAATAATTCAGAAGGTGCTAAATTTTTGTGTCCTAATAATTTAGAAGGCGTTAAATACAAGCACTAAGTTTTTCAACAGCATCAATAGTGAATGTCATGAACCAGTTGGAAACTATGCAAGTCGCTAGAGGAATAATTTTCAATAGGCCTAAAAACGGACCCAAACAATTAGTTTGGACTACCTCACAAAGAGCAACGAGGTTTTGGGTGGAGTCAGAGTCCGACAGAGGTAGACCATTAGGGATGGTCTTGAACCGAAAATCTGGCAAGCCGGCAAGACATGGAAAAAGTTCCCGTGGCTCAATCCAGCTGTGGGGCTATGCTAGCAACCCAAGTGTACTATTTGCGTTGTTTTGTAAAGATGGAAAAAGTAAAGATTCATTTGGACTCAAGCTCCTATTTAGTTTGGAAAATAATAGTTTTAGCAACTTCATGTACTGGATAATTAGATCGGGTGCTTTAATGAATCGTACATTTCAAGAATACACAAATTCGATAAATAAATGTAATAAGTGTAGCATTGCTCATTGAGTTTTATATAAAGATGGTAGACGCTTTTATGCTTTCTTAGACTTTGACATCCATTTTGAATGGAATAATTATAAAATCTAGTTCAAATGTCAAAAATACACCTCCTTAAAGTTACTTAGGACTAAAAACTCAAAATTATTTGAAATGTTAAGGGGGTTCTAGACTTTGGCCACCATTAATAATGCATAATTAGACTTTGACCAACTAGCAACCATTTTGTAACTTCGATTAACTAAACCGTTAGGTAGGTTGTTTTTCCAATTATTCCCTTGTGTCTAAAGTCTACTATATATATAACTAGTGGATAAAGTCTAATATAATAGATATATAACATTTATTGTTGTTTCTTTTACAATTTTATCAACTACACTTTCAAATAACCATTAAGGTCTGGGAGGATGATTCTCATTACGTGAATTGTAATGATTTAATGCAATTAATTGTATAATTTTATTTTCTTCTTTTTAATATTATAAATTGTAAGAGATAATATATTCAAATTACACTTAATTTATATGTGTGCGGCGCATATAAGGTAATTTACGCTACTTTCCCTAGTAACTTAAACCATTGTAGAGGCTTTGACAAGGTATATAACTTCCAATAAAATAAACTATACGTATAGGGGTAGGTTCAAGTTACATCTAGTGTAAAATAAAGAAGTTTTTACACATGTGAAAACTTAATCTCAATTTCATAATTTATCAATCTGGCCGTTGATTAGTTAATTATAATAGGGGAGGGTTCAAATTAAACTTGGTGTAAAACTAAGAAGTTTTACACTCACCAATAATTTTCTTTCTATTTCATAATTCATCAATTTAATTGTTGAATTAATTCATTATAATATCTCAAAGATGCATGCTAAAAAGTAAAGTAATTGGATATGCATAAGTCCCTCATCATAAATTATGAACCTCGCAAAAACTAAGTAAAAATATGTATAATGATTATATGGTAACAAATATCGAATTGATTTGAACTTTGCATGTTTGATAAACATAATAAAAATAGCTTATTTAACAGTGTAATTGATAAATTATGAATATGAGAAAAAGTTACGGATAGGTGTAAAAGTTTTTAATTTTACACCGGTGTAACTTGAACATTCCCTATTATAATATCTCAAAGATGCATGCAAAAAATGAAATTAATCGGAGATGTGGAAGTCCTTAATCATAATCATGTTATATTTTGAATTATGAATCTTACAATAAATAAGTAAAGATAAGTATAATGATTATACGGCTACAAATATTGGATTAATTTGAAAAGTTCCATACTTGATAAACATAATAAAAATAGCATATCTAACAGCGTAATTGATAAATTATGAATTTGAGAAAAAGTTATGAATGCGTGTAAAACTTCTAAATCTTACATCGGTGTAACTTAAACTTCCCTCATATATATAATTATTTATATACTATGGATTAATTAATAATGTTCTTATAAATTGTGAATGAACTAATGTAGTATGAAACTTAGGTTAAAATGAGAAAATGCTTTATAATTTAATTACTTAATATTACAAAATATGTATTTATAAATATTTTGTTCTAAAATTTTAAATAATTAACATTTCCAGGGTTTTAAACTTTGGCATCCTTTAAAAACAAACAAACCATATTTTAAACTTTAACCACCATTTTGTAACTTCCGTTAACTAAGAGTATCTCCAACTGTAGTACAATTTTATTGTGTAAATCCTATGTCTCAAGTCACTTTTACAAAAGTTTTCAACACTAACAAAATATATGCTCCAATAGTACTTTTGTAAACTTTTGTGTAGAATTTGAATGAACGAGTAAGATATGGACGCATGTTTGATGTTCAATTATTATTAGTTTGAATTTCTGTATACATAATCTGATCATGACAATGGATTTTGATTTATCGGTCTTGATGAGTAGATTTCAAATAAATAATTTTTATTAAAATATATATTTTATATTAAAAGTTATTACATTTTAAAGTTTTATAAAAAAATTGAGGATAGAAAAAGATGATGTGACAGCGTAAACTTAGAGTGTATTTTATACGTTTATTTTACACAAAAGCCAAATTTAAAAGTTTGCTGGACACCGAAACTTTTATAAGTTGTGTAAATTATACGCAAAATTATAATATACAATACTGCTGGAGATACTCTAAACTGTTATGTAGGTTTCTTTTTCCAATTATATTGTTATAGCTAATGTCTAATATATACACGTTACACCTGCTGTAAAACAAATAAGTTTTACTCTCACCAATCATTTTCTCTCAATTTTATAATTCATCAATCTAACTATTGAATTAGTTAATTATAACATTTCAAAGATGCGTGCAAAAAATCGAACTAATTGGAGATGCATAAGTCCCTCATCGTAATCATGTTATATACTGAATTGTAAATCTTACAAAAATAAAGTAAAACTAAGTATAATGATTATATGATTACATATATCAGATTAATTTGATACTTTGTATGCTTGATAAACACGATAAAAATAACTTATTTAACGGTAAAATTGATAAATTATGAATTTAAGAAAAAATAATGAATAGGTTTAAAACTTTTTAATTTTACACCGGTATAACTTGAACCTTCCCCTATATATATATAATTAGTGGCTAAAGTCTAATATAATATATATCATGTGTTTATGTTTTCTCTACAATCTTATCAACTACACTTCGAATAGCTTTTAGGATCTTGGTGCATGATTCTAACTATGTGATGATTTAACATGATAGATTGTATAATTGTATTTTTTTTTTCTAATATTGTAAATTGTAAGAAAGATTGTAAGGATGGTTTAAAGAGAAAGATGCTAAATGAGGGACATTTTGCTCTCACTTTAATTTAGTAAATAATTAATGGTGCTTGACAAGAATTGGTAACGGCGGAATGAAAACTCAATGAATTTAAAATAAAAGGTGCAAACTAAAAAAATATTCCATGAAAGTTTGCTATAATTATGTCAGCATATGATGTTAATTGATTTGTTACTTTCTGTGTACATAAAATAAAATACATAAATGTTTAAATTTAATTTCAACAATTATCATAATATTGAAGTCTAAATGAAATTCAGATTCGTGTCTACAAATTTTTGTGCTTAATATTGCATTGTTAAAATTTTACGTACAACCTTTTTTGTTTCTCTATATAAGTGGTTGCAGTAAATTAAATTCCCACCATATGCAGATATATAAATATAATTTTTGAAAAATTTGGGGTGGCATGTCATCATGTGCCCGACCAATAGCCCATGTACGTACCTAGCTAGCTCCATCACTGTTATCGATAAGTTATAAATGGTTTTGATCGAAGGTATAAGAAGTATATATTAGTAGAGTATCACGTGATTTTATTTTAATATAATAATAAAATTTTAGGTAAGATTTATTCTACGTATGTGTAAAAGATAAATGTGGACAAAAAATTATTGCATATTTAAAGTGCACTAATTTAATGGACGTGAAGTACGTACAACTACGTAATATTTAATTTTAACTAAACAAACTTTATTTTCTTATAATTTTAGTTTAGCCATAAAATATTCCTTTACAAATACATCCTTGGATTCGAGCAAGCAAATAAATCCAAATTTATTTCTAGTTTAATGCGATTAAAAATCTTGTTCACCAACATGTTAAATTTCAATGAAGAGGACCCACCTATCCCCGTGGCTTTTTTTGCCATTTGCCTCCACTCCATTGCTTTGTTTTTCATTCTCTTACCCTTCTGTCCTTCCATCAATTCTTTCACAACATTCTCAACATCACCACTCTTAAAATCATTATCAAGTTCCATCCCAACCTCCCATTCATTACAAATGTATCTACAATTCATCGGTTGATCTGCGAAAAGCGGTAGACAAATCATAGGCACGCCAGCCGATAAGCTCTCAATAGTAGAATTCCACCCAGCATGTGTTAAAAATCCCCCAACAGACGAGTGACTAAGCACTAGCTCTTGTGGACACCAACCTGTTATAAATCCTCTTTCTTTAGTTTCCTCCAAAAACTCTGGTGGTAATACTGGCGACTCACTTTTAACTGCATCGGACCTATTTATCCATAAAAAGTATTGATTACTGTTAATAAGTCCCCGTCCAACCTCCAACATTTTTTTGAGTGACATTACCGCTATGCTACCAAAGTTCACATAAATTACGGAGTTTTCTTCCTTTGAGTCTAGCCATTCAAGGCATAGATGTTCTTCTCTCCAAAGACTATATCCGATAGAGTTTAAATCGTCTTTAGGCAGTATGTGATTCATAAGTAGCTCAATAGGTCCGATGGTGTAAAGATGGGGAATCATGGATGAGAGAGAAGTCAGTACATCGACTTCCAACTTGTCAAAAGTGTGAAAAATATTTGCGGAAGCTTTGCTACACCTTTGAACAGCTTCCACTCCGAAATTTAAAACAAATGAATTTATGTCTGTGGTCTGAATTATAGCTGGAAAGTCCTTCAAGCGAATATTTTTCATGCTTGGAATCCAATCTACTACAGTATCTAGGTAACCATTTGTGAGGTAGCTTTCATCTGCATGTCAAAAATAAATAAATTAGTATGTTAATTTCAAAATAATACTTAAATAGGGGGCTGATTATCTATTTTTCAGCTTCTAAGGCTCCGGTTGATAATAACATATATATATGGAAAAAAAAAATAAAAACACTTGATTTAATAAGAAGTTGAAAAATAAGTTGAGGCATCTGATAAGATACTCTCTATTTTATGCTATTTTATGAGTAGATATTATTCATTATTCATAATTTTTTGTGAAATTTTTTTCTTCCTCAACTACCAAAGAAAATTTTTTCATAGAAAAATGCATAAAGTAAGAAGACATATCACTATATATCTCAACTTATTTTTCAACTTTTTACAAAAATCAACTATTTTTATTTTCCTTTTTTATGTTGTTATCAAACGGATCCTAAATGTTGAATCTTAACAAATGCTGCATGCATGAGAACTTCTGAGTAGATATTATTTGTTTCAAATTGAATATATTTCATTAAGATTAAAATTCAGCAATGGGTTTGTCTCTTAATGTAAAATTTTGAATTTATGTTAATCATATTTATCACTTAGTATGAGAAACCAACAGAAAATTACTTCTTATATATTTTCTTAATAACTCTCTATATATTCTACATTAAAAGATAGAAACAAGCCAATTAGGGTTGGTTGAATGGTTAAGAATTCTAATATTTTGTCAGTAAAATTTATGTTCGAAACCTTCTATCAATAATATCTCTTAGTAGATGATATATTAGAATCACTATAAACTCAATAAACATGTTGACATACCCTAACCCGAGAAGCCTCATCTAACTTAAACTTTCTACCTCACAAAAAACAAAATAAAAATAAAAATAAAATAAAGATATAAAGAAAACGTACACCCTATTAACGTTTGAGTAACGTAAGAATCTTTATGTTTTGTTGCAATGTGACGTGACGTGCAGGGCCGGCTTGAGGGAAAGTGATGCCCCAAGCAAAATTTAATATTTACGAAAATTAGGGCCCTGTATGAATAATTGTAATAGGTACACTATTTGTGACCGAGAAATTTCGGTCCAATGATAATAGATACGGTACTTATGAATAAGAAATCATATACACTGAACATGAGGGACCGCATTATTTAAAAAAGAAGGGACCAAAAGCTTCTTTTTTTTTTTAAAAAAAAAAAAAAAAAAAAAAAAACAGATCCAAAAAATTTCAAAAATATGAACCGGATTCTAATTTATTTTTCATTTAATATTTGATCAGGGGTCCCTTATCACAATCTTTTCCCCTAGCTAGGGCACCAACATCTCTTGGGCAACCCTGAATTATGTATACATTAAGCATTTGATGATTTAGTCCAATTAATGGTAAACTTGTTTTATTTTAAATGTGTACACACTTCCACAGGTAAAGTCTAAATAGCTAAATCTAATAATCTAAAATGAGGGCTAAATAATCATAAATCAAGATTCAAGAAATATCATAAATAATAAATTCTAAATAATCATAAAATCAATATCATGCTAAATGTAGCTATTGGCAAAAATAGTATATAATTTAATTAAACTAAAGTCTAAACTAGATTTAGCAAAAATAAATCAACAAATCAATATCATACTAAAGCCTGTTCTCTGCCTCTTTTTAACATAGGTTTTTTTTTTTCAAACTGCCCCCTCAACTTTAATTCTTTACAATTCGCTACCTAAACTTTTTTTTTTTTTTTTTGGTGCCCCTCCCCATATGGGGCCCTAGGCAAATGCATTGGTTGCATGCCATCATAGCCGGGTCTGGTGACGTGTATAGTAAATAACTTCTACACCATATATTAATTTTCTTTAATTACATTTCTCAGTACAACCAAATTTGTTCCCAATACTGAGTTAATTTTTATGTTGTAAAATGTGGCCTATCGTGATGATGCTATTGGATTAACCGTCATATATATATGAATTTTTTTGTATACTAATTAATTAGGCAGTTGAAAAATTAAATTAGTTCGAAATCAAAATATTTACTTTATTCAGATAATGCTCGATATAAATAAAAAGTATAAGCATTTTCATTTCAATGCGCGAGAAGACGTATATAATTTTAGCCACGCAGTTTAAATTATTTCACTAGATAACCGTTTGTTTTTTAGAGTTTAACTATAAATATCTACTAATTAATCATAGCCCATTTTAAAACTATGTATTATTTATATGTTTCGGTTTTGCCTCAGTGGATTTCTAATTCACCAAAAAGTGAATATATAATATTATAAGCCATGGGATTTGGCAAGGGTAGTATAACTCTCGATTGCTTGCTTTACTTATTATGCTTTTTAAATTATAGATGATATTCTTGTGTGTGCACAAAAATATAGTATACTAACATGCTTGTGTTTGCAGAATGTGTTTACATGTACCTTTTAATAGTATACGACCTTCCTTGATGAGGAATGGAGCCTGATAAATTCCCATTAAAGCACACGCAGGGATTGTCCAAAATAGCATGATAGGGATTCCAAGCCTTTCAGCGGCGTCAATAGTGAACGTTATGAACCCGTCGGAGACCACGCAGGTCACTGGAGGATTAATTTCGGGCGACCCACTGGCATGGAGGTTTTCGAGGAGGCTAACAAATGGGGCCAAGAAGTTCTTTGGGATGGACTCACAAACGGCAGTCACGTCTTGGGCTGCATCCACGTCCAACGGAGGGAGACCATCGGGGATCGTCATGAAACTAAAATCCGACGAGCCGTTTAGGGAGTTGGGCCCACCGGATTTTAGGAGGCGGTTGTGGTTGTATTCAGTGTTGACAAATGTTATGTGGATGCCTTGGCTGTGGAGGAGTTTTGCTAGTTTTAGCATGGCTTTTATGTGGCTTGGGGCCAGAAATGGTATACATACTGCATGAGGCTTTTGTATCACTAAATTCATATCTCAATTGCACTATGTGGGTTTTTTGTTGACGAGAGAGATAGAGAGACGAGTAAGGAAGTGAAATTTTATGAGTTTTCGGTTGAAATGAGAAATGTGAATTGAACTTCTCTTTCTTTTTTTTTTTGGTATATATAGGCATCGAAAGGTATATACGAAAAATGTTTATCTCACCTATAATTTTTACCACATATTCTTACTAGATGTAATATTTTAGTTATATTTTTATTTTTTGCACAGGATTAAAGGCAGGGTTAGATTAATTAATGTTATCCGATATTTGTTGTCATAAAAGATAGGATAAACAAACAAATACTATACAGCGTTTTGTGCAACACATGACATAATTGCACTAAGAATTAATTATCTTTTTATCCCTTTAAATCTGTATAAAACTAGACCACCCGGTATTATTTTATCCCATTATTGCCGGATAAAATAAATATAAAAATAATTTTTTTAATTAATTTATGTCGTTCTCCTTCTTTACACCCTTTAGATAATCAAATTAATTAATGAAAAATTTTGACCACCCAAAATCACACTAACTTAACTAATAAAATTCTTTTTTATAGAATATGGTATTTTTATTTTTCTTTTATTAAATGAAAGTATTTATAAGAAATTTTAATTTTATAAAAAAATAAAATTTACATTAGAATTTGAAACAATACTTAATCCCTATTTTGTAAATATTGTATGTTATATAGAATTTTTCTCCCGGAAGAGATTTTTACGAAACTTATTTATAAATAAAAGAACAACATTAGCAAAAAAAAATTGTGAACAGCAATTAAAATTGTATGTATTTTTAAAATAAAAGCGAATTGTGTTATATAATATCCCGACTTGTAATTCGGGACTCCATCAAATACAATGTTTATTAAATCTTTATCCTACTAGTCCTTGTCTTGTCCAATCCCGCTTAATTGTTATCCGACTAATTTATTTCCTATCCTACATAATTCATATGCAACTAATTCAGACTCTTATCCTATCTGGCGTTTATCTTATTTTATTCTACCTCCTTATTCGGTGAGCCAAACACACCCACTAAATATGTGGAAGGATTTGACCGTTAAATATCATGTACTCCTAACTAGAAGAGGTTTTACCATTTAATCTAGGTATAATTGAACTTCCCTTTCTATTCTATCTAAAAATGGAGGGTTTAAGTATTTTTCCTCTACAACAATAATAACGAAAATCCCTCCACCTCACTCCGGTTGAGACATAAACTCAATTTTTTTCCTATATTTTGATGGGTGCATCAGTAATTAGTATATCCCATTCATTTAAAGTTGTAGAGTAATAATGGAGATCTTAGTTAATATATTGGAGTATTTAAAAATAGAAAATAAAAAAGTTTGACCTTAACATCATAACCCAACTTCTGTATTTCAAAAGTCTGGGTAGGGTTCAATGTCCTACCATGAAAAAATTTAAAATCATGTTGATATTTTGTTGTAAGGGAAGATTATTTCTACTTGTGTACTTCAATTATATTCTTAAATGATAGCAATTAATATTGTATAATTGTCCACTCTTCCAAAGCTCAGTTGATTTTTTTAACGTTAAAAACTGCAAACATATTACGATGGATCGGAATATCTAGAATTTATATTTGGGACCTGAAGTTCCCTATTCATTATTATGGATCGGAATATCCATAATTTATATTTGGGACATGAAGTTCCCTATTCATTATTATGGAACCGAAGATCCATAATTTATTTTTCGGACTTGAAGTTTCCTATTTATTATTATGGACCCGAATGTCCATAATTTATATTTGGGACTTGAAGTTCAATTCCTTATTCATTAATATGGACCCGAAGATTCATAATTTCTATTTGAGGCCTGAAGTTTTTCATTCATTATTATGGATCTGAATATCTGTAATTTATATTTGGGACATGAAGTTCCCCATTCATTATTTTGGACCCAAAGATCTATGATTTATATTTGAAGTCAAAGGCTTTTATTTTATTTAGATATCTGAAGTTCTCTAAATTTAGACCTGAAGTTTCATAATAATTATTTTAAATCTGAAGTTTTGTAGTCATAAATTTGGACATGAAGCTCCATAGTCATAAATTTGGACCTAAAGTTCCAATAACAATATGTCTCAATAATCAAATCTGAAATTTTGATATAAGAGGATATTGACTTAAAGTCCCATAAATTTGATAACCTAAATTTGGGCCTGAAGTCCCATATAACTGTTAAATTCTTATTTAATTAAAATTATATATAACTTTATATATAAGTATGCCGTTATTATATTATTTCCTATTTGAACTTAATAAACCTCTTATTCTACCCATTCTCTATAATTGCTTAAAGTATTACAAATATAATAGATCAGCATATAAGATTAGAATTTTCAGGCCCGAAGTTTTTTTTTTATAAAACCAAAAGTTTTATTATTTCCTATGAACCCGAAGTTTCATATTTAAGCAAGAACTTGCAGTTCATTATTTCTTATGAGCCTAAAGTCTCATAAGATAAAGTATCAACTCTCAATTTTATACGTAATCAATTTATACATACTTAAAAAGGACTTAGTAGTTCTTTGGTAATCCTTGAAGGATGGATATAACCACCAGAAGAGGGTCATCATGCCAACATTCGTAATAAATATATTGAATTTATGATTTTCGATACTTTTCTCCTGAAGTAGCACTATTAAAAACTCTCCATCTATTATACCTTAAATATGCTTCAAAAGTAGCATTATCAAGATTATTGTTTTTTAAGTGGTCTAGGCAAGTTGGTTGCTAAATATTGATGAAATCATAATTTTAGAACAATTAGTTCTAAGGCAATTCCTGAAGAAAGTGCAAACTTTTATCAAAATAAAAGTCAAGAAAATAGGTCCAACAATCCCCCAGAAGAGGTGGATAATATTTTTTTTCTTTACTATAGGGAAAAATGGTAATTGCCCCAGTAAAGCTTAAAAAATAAATAAATAAATTTCAAGAACAACCTGAAGTGGTTTGTTGAGAAGCGTCGGATCTTCAATCATAACTATATACCAAAATATGTGATAGTTAAATATAAGACCATTATTAATAATGTGGAAACACTTATATTGAATAGGGAGATCTTGATGAGTACATATTTAATTGATATCCTATAATTGAAATTATTTTTATGAAATTGGTGATTGCACTTCTCTTGATAAAGAGGCTTTTGATGAGAAGTTAAGAGCAAAAATCAATATAGGTCCAGAAGACCTAAATTATCATTTATTTATGATTATTTTATTTAAAGGTGTGGATTATGGATTGCATAATACATTTTTCAGATTGTGTCATATCATATGCTATATTAAAAAATCATAAGTTTTTTAATGAGATGGTGCTTAATATATACACAAAGTATCTACTATATCTGGACTTATACAAAAGATTGAAGGCTCCAGAAGAGCTTATATAATGTTACCAAATAGTACCAATATATTCATTAAAGATTATTACTATCAAGCAGTTTCCGAAGAAACTTGTTTAGCTTTAATGAGTATTTTATTGAAATAAATAGTGAAGGTAATAATGAATTACTATGCATTATTAACTAGTGTTGGGAGTCAGAAACTCACACTAAAATCATTATTACTTTTTTCTCGAGTCTCTATTGCACAATATTGTGCATCATTACTAGTGTTAATAGCCAGAAGCTTCCACTAGAAAAATTAAGTATTTTCTCATTGAGTGTCTATTATACAACACTTTTTAGTGTTAACTCCACTACGAGTCAGAAGCTCAAGCCAAGCTAAAAGTCCAAAAAAATTTTGTTATCTCAAAAATCTCAACTCTTTGCATAATAGGTATGCATCTTAGAAGTACCATATTAAGAAAAATAATAAACAACTCTTACGGGTATAAGTTTACTAAATGTGTATTTTTTTCTACCATGTATTTGCAAAAGTAAACTTTTTACTAAGTTATTTTATTTAAAGTTTTTATGGATTGACATTTTTTTTAAAAGAATGTAAGATGATATTTGTCCCTCTGTAGATGCTCCAAGGCTATAAACACCTATTGATATGTAAGTTTTCTTCATTCTACTATATATTATTTTTTTACAAGCTTATCATGCAAATTCAAAAATACAACTACTAAATTTAAATAGCCTAAAGTTAGTTTTGTTATTCATATATGCTTTGACCCATTTTTAATTATCCCGTATTTAAAACCAATTAAAGGAAATATGTTTATTGCACGTCTTATAAATTATCACTTTGATGAGAAAGTATTCCCGCCGTTAGGGAGAGATAAGAAAGTTCCTGCAAAACTATCCGTTCCAGAAGAAAGGCAAGAATTATAGTGGAACAATTCCACTATGTCTTATCTAGACCCACGTACATCACAATGTGAGAAGGTACGGAGAATAGTGTTTTGTAAAAATTTGCAAACACATTACCAATTGATTTAATGATGTAGAAAAATGCAACAAAGTTATATGTGCCAGCTATAAATGCAGTTGACATAATTAGTATCCATACATGATAACTTTAAAATATGGCAATTAATGAATCTGTACTACTCCAGAAGCGTAGCAGACCTATAGGTTCCAAAGATTCAACTCCCTAGAGAGGAAATCTGATTAATCATGCCCTAAAAACGCTCCTGAAGAGGTTCCTCATTTTATTCAAGAAGAGGTTATGAGAAAATTCACTCTCTTTAAAGCACCAAAAATGGTCATTGTCTTGAAAAGATGCAAGTCCCTGAAGAGAATACATAAGCCCTTGAAGAAGTATTGATACTAAATAATAAAGAAATCTCAATATTTAATAAGAGATATGTGGAATATAAAATAAAATGTCATCGATGACTTATTTGCATATACAGTAGCTACTGGAATATTAAAGGGTAATGATAATAATGATACATAACCACGTATAATAAATAAATGTCGACAAAGAAAAAAAATTGGCCAAATGAGAAATTGCCATTAGGGTAAAAATTTGAGTCTCTGAATGAACGTGGTATATTTGGACCTATATTACGAACCCCAAATAGATATTTAACCTTTTTTGTTACAAATGGGTGTTCGTAAGAAAATTAAATTATAATAATAAAATCACAAGGAACAACGCACAACTTGTAGCACAAAGTATCCTGCAGAAACTTGGGATTGATTATGAGCATTATATTCCCTTGATTATGGATCCAATATATAAATTTTAAATATTTTATAATTAGCTTATCAGTTTTTAAAATACTATATATGAGACTCAAATATGTTGAAACTGCTAATTTATAAGGGGATTTAGACTCTAACATTTATGTAAAAATCCCAAAAGGATTAACTTTGCCTGAAGCAAAGCGGAAGAGTACGTACTCAATAAAACTAAGACGCTAATTGTATGGACTTATCTATTCCAGAAGAATGCGATACAATCGTCTTAGCAAAGATTTGTCTAAGGAATGAAATAAAAACAATCCCATTTGCCATGAGTCTTTATAAAAGAATCATCAAAAATGGTTTTCAATAGTACCATTTTACGTGGATACATTAATCGAGACTCCTGAAGAGTTCGACAAAATTGCTAGCTATTTGATAAAGGAATTTAAAATGATGGATAAGGTAAAACCGCCGAGCATTCCCATGATTGTCTGATTTTTATATGATAATCCATACCGTTTTAAAGAAAAAGATGAAGAAGTATTGGTCCCGAATCACCATACTTAAGTGCAATTGGTACTCACAATGCATTAGACCATAAATTTTCTTATTTCTTTACTTGCTCAATATATATATAACTTAGCACCAACTAAACAACACCAGATATGTACCAAACATATCATCAGATATCCATAAGGAACCACTAATTTTATTTTATGCACATAACTTTTATGGTTCCAAGGTTATGCTGATCCAAGATATCTTTCTGGTTATCATAAGGTACAATCTTAATTACATTCAATATTTATTAGTAATAATGCTGTATTTCTTACTAGCAATTTCTTTAAACCATTTTGAAATTTTAGCTCTTCATGAAACTAATCAGAAATATATATGATTGAGATCCTTACGTCAGCATATTTGTAGTTCTTGTTAGTTGTCTTATATTACAGATGTTTTGAGCATTATCTATGAAGATAATGCAGCTTGTATAGCACATTTTCAAGAAAGTTTCAAGTTGACAAGTATGAGACATGTTTTCACATGAGCATTAGAAGAACACAAAGATTAAAGTCGAGTAAATCCATTTGATGATAGCCTAGTACAATTTGCTCTTAAGGTGATTATCGAAGCTGATATTCCAAAAATCAGTTTAGGAGATTGTTATGATTTGACTTTATCATCAAGTTAAATGTAATTGTCGTCATGAGGGGGAGTAAATAATCAGGGGGAGTATCCTAAAGTATGCTACCTAACATTTGCATTTTGTAATCTTTTTCCTTTAACTAGGTTTTGTCCTATTGAGTTTTCCTAGTAAAAGTTTTAATGAGGCAGCATATTGTGCATTTGATACCGGCTCAATGATTCAGAAGAATGTTGTACTCTTTTTCCTTCACTTTGGTTTTTTCCTTATGAAGGTTTTAATGAGGCAATTGCCATTGGATTGTGGCATAATGGACAACCAAAAGGAAGTGTTGTAAAGCTATTGATATGTGAATGTCCATAAGTAATATTGTAAGATACAATTTATCCCACATTAGAATTGTGATATGAATGAGGGATTACCCAATAGTATATATAGTGGATTTGTCACACATTGATTTTATAGAGAAGTAAGGAGGTTAACTTTTAATATAAATAAAGCTAACCTATACACATATTAGATATCTGTTGAGTAATAAGATTTCTCTTATTCTCTTATTTCTTTCTTTCTCTCTCTATTATTTCAACACGTAAATTTATTTTCTTTTCCCATCTTTGCAATCAAACGGAGCCATAGTATATAATTTTTTTTTTAGAAATGGGGGCGTTTGGTTATACTTGATGGGTTTCTTCTTCTTGTTTTTCATAGCTGTGATGTGTGAAATTATTTCGAAGGCCATTAGTGTTATGAATGGAGGTGATAGTATTTGGTTTGAAGGTTTAAACACACAAATCACCCTTTACACAAACTCTTGCAGCATTGTCAATGTATTTTAGGGAAATGGATGACGAAGAGTTTAATTTTAGGGGAAATATCATGAACTAAAGAGAGAATTTGGTTAAACTTATATTGACACAATGCAATAAAAAATAAATTCTAGGCGTCAAATTGATGAAATTATATCGCTTAACAATTAATCAATTATTGATAGACTAGACTAGATAAAATGAAACAGGCAAGTTGGGTGAGTTCTAATTTGGTTCTAATATATTTTCTTTTTAACAGATTTAGCCGAACTTAACTTGTCAATAAAATGAACAGGGATGCACCTATTTTCTCTTTCAAAATACTAAAAAATATCACAAGTTCAAACTAAATCTTAACATCGTTATTTGACTATTCACAAACTGAATTTTAATATTAATTTACCAAATTAAATCTTAACATTTTGGGGGTGAGAAACAATATTCAACTTTAAAAGAAATAATTTTCAAAGTTCAAATATTTCTTAAAAAAATTGCATTGTGGGGTCTAAACAATAAATTGTAAGGAGATGGTTTGCATCGAAATTTGAATCCTGGATTCCTGGTCTAAAAAATAATTACACTAATGTTTTGCCACCAAACTATCTTTTACTATCAAACTTTTAGCTAGCCTCAAATTATATATGCAAATAGCACAACTATTATTTGTATAAATAATATAGTATTTTTTTGATACATAATATATAGGGGTA
This sequence comes from Lonicera japonica, assembly GCA_021464415.1. Lineage (NCBI taxonomy): Eukaryota > Viridiplantae > Streptophyta > Magnoliopsida > Dipsacales > Caprifoliaceae > Lonicera > Lonicera japonica. Next base: position 25,321,998 of record CM038463.1, read on the forward strand.
TAAACGGATGACAGACGAACTGGATACCACACTATCTATAATCCTTATATTTTTTAAATAGGTTATCCAAATCCTTATCCATATTCTTTGGATAGTAGATTCAACTATTCTTATTCTTAACCTATCGGATTCCTCGAATTCGGATAATTACCTTATCCATTTTTTTATATATAACTATAGATATGTTGTTCAATAATAGAATTCTACTTTTGCCCTCATTCTTGTATGAGGAAAAAAGGCAAAAAAACGTCAATTTCAGATCGTTGATCCTTTTTACATGAAATTCTCGGCCGCTCAAGATTGACTATCTTTTTATGGAGCGGAGATTCCACATGCAATTTCAGTGATCTAGAGAATATGGTTAGGTGCTGAATAGACATGATATCACATTAGCTAGTACGCATTTCCTGAACAATTATTTGCTATATTTTTCCTCTCTTATTATGCTTCCGCTCCTATGTTTTGTTAGTGCACAAATTTGAAGCAATCTTCAAAATATATTTAACTATTTGATTTATTAATTAAGAAGAAATCTTTTACAAGTTATAACTCGAGAAGTAAACCGAAGCATTTCAAAACTTGTTAAAATAAAATATTACATTTTATAATAAATTTTGACGTGATATAATCCAATAAGATTCATATTAGATTATAAGACAACCACCATATAAATGCATATAATAAATCCAAATTAAAAATCATTACTATTTAAATTTGATATGGTCTCAAATCTTTCATTCTAAAAATCACATATATATTTATGATGTAAATACAAATCATGTCTTTCTTTTTCCTTTTTATTCTTTCCTAAGCCTTTTTTTTTGTTTAGTTTAAAAAACTGTGGTGAATTTGGGCAATTTATGAACACCGAACTAAATATGGCCGATTTTTGTAAAGGTGAAGGAATATATATACATACATATACTAAATTATAGGGGATATAGATATTCAGTAAAATGGATATCCGCAGATATGGATAATTCATCTCGGATACGGATTATCCAGGTTGAATACTATCATTATCCATATCCTTATCCATTTTTTCAGATATATAAAAACACTATCCAAATTCTTTTTTTGGAATATTCATTCGAATAAGTATTCACAAAATTCGAATACGGATCGGATTTGAATTTTCGGAAATCTATTTACACCCCTAATAATATATCTTTATATTTAGGTTAAAAAATCTCAAAAATTAAAGGGGGACCTTCAACATCCGATCCAATTCCTCACCCACCCACATAAATCCGCTCTTGATAATGGCAAGAAACGGTTGAGATAATGAAGTGGATTATAATGGGTTGACCCATTAGTCAAATATTGGAGAGAGGCGCTTGTGAAGAAAAATCAATCACCAACTTAATCCACTTTTAAACAAATTAGATGTTTAAAGAAGTCATAATTTAATCAAGTAACCATAAACACTATCAAATTAAGAGAGAAATTTTTCCGATGAACAACGATTCAAAAGAATTCAATTCTTTTTCATTATAAAGTAATAAAACACACCCTTAAAATTTCCATTGTACAATATGTTCTGCCTTATTGTGCCATTTTACGTGCCATTCAAAATTTTCCTTTCCCACTTGAGTTCACATTTTATGTGTAAATTTTTCCATAAAAAATAATTCTAAGAAATTCAATTCTTTTTTATACAAAGCAATGAAACACTGTATCAGAAAAAAATAATAAAAAATAAGTCTTTCCGCTTGAGTTTATAGATTAAATTTTCCACATAAAGCAATAAAAGGAACTCATTTTTTTTTCCATATGACGTAATCAGGCACATCCTTCTAATTTCTAGTAACGCTTCCTCTCGTGCCATTAGGCCCATTACCCATGCAATCCAAAAACCTTCTTTCACCCTTGAATTTACATTTTCTGTGTAATTTTTTTTTATAGGAAATAATTCCAAGAAATTCCATTCTTTTTCGTATAAAACAAATAAACACACCCTTAAAAAAATTGCGAACAAGATATAAGGACAACTAGAACAACTTTTGGAAATAAGATTCGAACATATTTCTCTCTCTGTGCATGAGCGCATGTGTAAATAGGGGCGGATTCAGAACTTTCCGATAGGGTGAGCTGAGTTCAAGCAATGTTACAAATAACAAAAAAAGATAAAAAAAATTGAAGGTTCGTTTGATTTAACGGTGAAAGAACTTTTCACATTATCAAAAAAATAAACAACTAGTGAAATATAATTTTATTTTATCGAAAAAAGTATTGGTTGTTATCTAAAATACATTTACTATTTGACCAAACATTGTTACATGTTGCTAAAGTGTTTTAAAAAGTGTGTGAAAGAATGATGGAAAAAAAAGTAGGACTTGAAGTCTGAGAGAGAGAATTACATTTTATTCCTCTATTCTAAATTAAGATTTCATTGTTAAATAATTTATCTTTTAAGACAAAATTTTTGTAACAATTTTTATCTTACCAAACAAAATATAATGTACGTCAACTAGAGATTAAATTACTGCATGATCCTTGAAATTTGAAAAAGTTAAAAGTAAAAAATAGAGTATCTACAAAACTTTTGGAGAATAATATTAGGCATTTAATTGATTTTTCACGTTGATAATTGGTTAACAATAAGAATAAATTTTACATAAATGTATACATTTATAATATCTAAAGAGAGAGATTGGTTCAAAAAAGGAGTCAGAGAGATGTACCTTTCAATATATTTTTTTCTTTAATTTTTTAAGGGGCAATTAAAAAAAAGGGCTTATTAGAGAAAGATTTTCACACTAAGGCCAAGGAATAATTTTTTTTTAAATAAAGGGCCTATTTTTTATTTTATTGATAATATGACATGTGTCTTTTTTTTTCATTATAAAATGACATCCCAACCCTTAAAATAAACTAAAAAAATATCAATATGCATTAAAATATGGACTGCAATATGAACTTTGAAGTCTATATTTCACTGCAATATGAACTTTGCAGTCCATATTTCACTGCAATGTGAACTTTGCAGTCCATATTTTTAGTGCAAAGTTCATATTGCTGTCCATATTTTACTGCAATGTGAACTTTGCAGTCCATATTTTTAGTGCAAAGTTCATATTGCAGTACATATTTCACTGCAATATGAACTTTGCAGTTCATATTTTATTGCAATATGAACTTTGCAGTCCATATTTTTTGTGAAAATTTCATAAAAAGGGGTAATTTAGGTAATACATAACATGTTTTTATTAATTAAATGATATTTAAATTTATTCAAATACATTCATTTAAAATATAAAACAAAATAGGCCTCTTACACTAATTACCAATTAAAAATAGGCCCTTCATTCAAATTACCAATTAAAAATAAGCCCTTCATTCAAAAAAATATTATTCATTGGATTTTTGGTAAAAATCAATGTATAATAAGCCCTTCTACCTAATTTCTAGATTTTTTAAAGTGTGTTACCAGCTGTTTAATGCTTTCAATTTCTTTAAAGCTTGACAAAAGTGAGTTAGGCTAACTGGGTGGAGCTGACTAGAGGTAGACTGGGATAGGTTAAGGGTGGAGTGAATATTATGTTTGTTTTTTTATATATATTTAATGAGATTATTATTTTTTTAGGATGGGTCGGAGCTCTCTTGGCCTAGGCTTAATTCCGCCCCCGTTTATAAATACACCATGGAATGCACTGATATATACACTATATACACTATATACATATATATATATGTATTAGCATTCGCGATTTATCATGGATAGAAGCAGGGCCGGCTTGAGGGAAAGTGATGCCCCAAGCAAAATTTAATATTTACGAAAATTAGGGCCCTGTATGAATAATTGTAATAGGTACACTATTTGTGACCGAGAAATTTCGGTCCAATGATAATAGATACGGTACTTATGAATAAGAAATCATATACACTGAACATGAGGGACCGCATTATTTAAAAAAGAAGGGACCAAAAGCTTCTTTTTTTTTTAAAAAAAAAAAAAAACAGATCCAAAAAATTTCAAAAATATGAACCGGATTCTAATTTATTTTTCATTTAATATTTGATCAGGGGTCCCTTATCACAATCTTTTCCCCTAGCTAGGGCACCAACATCTCTTGGGCAACCCTGAATTATGTATACATTAAGCATTTGATGATTTAGTCCAATTAATGGTAAACTTGTTTTATTTTAAATGTGTACACACTTCCACAGGTAAAGTCTAAATAGCTAAATCTAATAATCTAAAATGAGGGCTAAATAATCATAAATCAAGATTCAAGAAATATCATAAATAATAAATTCTAAATAATCATAAAATCAATATCATGCTAAATGTAGCTATTGGCAAAAATAGTATATAATTTAATTAAACTAAAGTCTAAACTAGATTTAGCAAAAATAAATCAACAAATCAATATCATACTAAAGCCTGTTCTCTGCCTCTTTTTAACATAGGTTTTTTTTTTTCAAACTGCCCCCTCAACTTTAATTCTTTACAATTCGCTACCTAAACTTTTTTTTTTTTTTTTTGGTGCCCCTCCCCATATGGGGCCCTAGGCAAATGCATTGGTTGCATGCCATCATAGCCGGGTCTGGATAGAAGAGCATAGAAACTTAGAAAGTACGAATTTAAACATGATATTCGGTTTGGGTTTTGTTATTAAGTTATTGGGCAACCCAAAAACAACCTTTTAATATTGGGTTTTTGGGTGGCCCAAGAACAATGCAAAAGGTTTACAGGTTGAATTTGGTTGGGTTAGGTTTTTTAATAAACAGATTAAGTTGCCTAATAAGGATCCGTCTATTTTGCCACCTCCGCACACAGTGTGTTTGGCTAGTTAATATGTCTATATCAAATTGGAATTGTACAGAATTTGATTTGGGTGCAAATTCGACCTCAGTCTCATAATTCTAGTACTTCTCTTCCTGGTCAATGCACGACACAATAAATCTTGGCAAAAGAAAAAAAAAACCCTTATATATTCTTCTTCTTCTCATTCTTGTTCACCCACTCTTTCACATTCTAATGGCCGATCAAAATAACTGTAACGACCCTCCTGATCGAACCTGCGGAATTCCTAATCGAACCTGCGTCAATATTCTTTGCATCCTTTCAATGATCAGCGTAGTTGCTTTCATGATCTTTGGCATAATTTATGGTAAAAAACTTGATCCTGACAGAACTTTGCCAAAATTCCGCCTCCAATTGTTCTCCACCCCACCAATAAATATCTCCGACTCGAAAATCGCCTCCCACTTCAACTTCACCCTCGAAATCACCAAAGGCTTCAATGCTGATACGGTAATGTACGACTTCGACTCCGTTTCCCTTTTTTATGATGGCGTGTTTATGGCTAATACCGTGTGGTACCTCTCGTTCAAGGCCCCAAGGAGAGGTCGTTTGTGGAGGGCTCGTTTGCGTTGAGCCCGGGGGTGATCGATGAGTGGAGGCGCAATGTCATGCTGTGGACCCGGCGAGGGGGCGGGGTGGTGGAGTTTTTGGTGGAGGTGGATGCCACGGTCACGCTCGGACCTGGCACGGTGAAAGAGAAAAAGAAGTCGGTTTGGGTGGATTGTGAGCGTGTTAGGGTTTGGTTTTCGTCAAGTTCGAGTGGAGGTTTTCTTGTTCATGCGCCAAAGGAATGTACAATTCAATGAATCAAAATTAGGAAAACTCCTGTTTATTGATTTTGGTTGTTTGGAGAAGCTTTTTTTTAGCTAGGTTAGATACGTGGGGTTTCTATGTTTATTCAGGTTTCATGGTTGTTTTACAGTTTATTTGTTTATTATTTTATTTGTTGTTTTCGTAAATGCTGAGTATTATATTACATATCATAAAACTAGTATTAATAACAGTCTTGCTCAAAAATAAATAAATATTAATAATAAATAAATATTAATAACAGTCCTTTTGTCGAGGTGCGCGGAAACTGGCCTGAACACCCCGTGGGCAGTGGCGGAGTCAAACTCAATAATTATGTTTACAGACCAATTTTTTACTAAAATACTTCTCTATTCTGTTTTGATATTTTGGAAAAGTTAAAAATGATATACTAAAATTAATTATATATTTTGAAATATTTTTTGATATATAATCCAATAAAAATAGAGACACACTTCAGAAAAAAAAAATAAACCGTAGTGAAGAACGGATGCCCGAAGGAGAAAGGGAAGAAAGTGAAAACTTAGTATATATTACAAACTTACACCTTCAACTTATAACGCTAATTGCACGGAGCCCCCGCGTGCACTCCACACCAAACACTGCTTGCTTGACTTATGTTACAACTCTTGTTCCTACACTTATAAGCTAATTACACAATAGCCCCTCAACTTTCCTTTCCCACACATAGACCCTTGTACTCTCTCTGAAAATTTTCAAAAAGTCATGGCCCCACCTAGACCCCTTGTGGCTCCGCCCCTGCCCGTGGGAAACCAAAAAAAAGTTAATAACGGTCCCTTTTCAACGTAGTGGTGTTTTTTCTTGCTGTTTCAGCGTTTTTTCATTCCGCGATTGGTTTCCTTCAAAATTTCTCTCACTGTTGTTTCTCTCAACACATCTTTTAGGGGTCAAAAAGAAAAGGAGACTGTCTTCTTCCTCCTCCTCCTCCTCCTCCTCCTCCTCCTCCTTATCATCATCATCTTTTGAGAAAACTGTCCCTCTCCCTTCTTCATCTTCATCATTATAATCATCATCTTCTTCCTCTAGCTTGTGTGCATCAATTCCACATCCGCTTGCAATGTCTCTCTTCCAGCGGCAATCCCATAATATTAATTTTGCTCCATTGTTAAAAGGTATATATATATATCTATACTCATGTATTGTTATTTCTTTAATTTCTCTCAAACCCTAATTATTCTCACATATACTTTTGTTGTTTTAATTCCTCTATTTCATCCCTGCTACATGCCTACGTCTACGTCACAGAATAAATTTTGTCATTTGTAAACTTGAAAGGTACAAAAAATTTCCCTTTTCATTCGTTTAGTGAACTATGAATTTATATTGCTCTATTGTTGATTTTATTAAATTTTCCTTTTCATTCGTTTAGTGAACTATGAATTTATATTGTTCTATTGTTGATTTATTATCTGAGTCATTCTTTTAGTGAACTATGAATTTATATTTCTCTATTGTTGATTTTATTTTATACTTCCCTATTGTTGATTTTATTATCTGAGTCATTCTTTTAGTGAACTATGAATTTATATTTCTCTATTGTTGATTTTATTATTTGAGTAGTGGACGGTAGGTAATTTTCATCATAGGCTATGGTGGATACTTTTTTTAAATTAACATATTTAGGCCATGGAGGATGATTTTCTAAATTAACATATTTTTAGGCTTTGAGCCAGTGATTTAACATTTTAATTATATTTACATGATGTTAAAAAGAATAACTATTCAATTTGAGAATTTTTTGAAAATTGATTTTAATTTTTTAAGTAATAAAGAGTATTCACTACAGTGTGTACATGCATATCAGAATAAGTTACATCACACCATTATTTATCACAAATTAACATCACACCATTATTTATCACAAATTAACAAGAACATCAAGTCTTTATCATATTAATCATCGTATATACAGTTAACATAACAATTTTTGACGGATCATTACCCCTAAATGCAACAAAAATATACAGATGTAGAGAGTTATCCATCCTAGCCTATGGGAAAAAGTCTTTCTCTGTATATATATATAAACTAATATGTATATATATGTGGAGCCTTGTGGCTAGAACTCACGTACTCCCGACTAGTGGAATTGGGTACTTTTTTTTAGCAACAGAAGAATATGTGACAATAAAGTTGGCATTTGATCCACCAGAATCTTGTATCACTGTACTGGTTATATAAAAAAGAGTGACAACAAAACAATTTTATTATATAATCAAAGAGATTTTATTTAAACCCTACTTATAACTAAGTTGACCTAAAATCGTCACATTGATACGTCACTACTTAATGATAGATAAATATGTTCACATAGAAATACTTTTGTCCTTAAGATACATACATGCGCACACTAATTTGAAGTATGTCTTGATAATACATGATGTACTTTATATGTCATAATATATATCATTGAAACACTCCTTCAAATTATATGAATAGGTACTTCAAGTTATATGAACAGGTAGGCAATGAAGACTGAAATTGGATATGAAAGAATGAAGAGTTAATTGCACTTTCCCCGTCTCAACCATTGATCGAGGTTTTAGCACTTTGCCATATGAACTACTAAAATTAGCAATTAATGCTACCAACTATTCAATTTGTTGCACTTGACCTGTTTTGGCTGACAGGGTTAAAAATTTTAAACAGTTTGGGGCCCAAATAAAATTTTAGATAAATTGGGACGATAAATGTAATTTTTAATTTTTGTCAGCATTATTGGGCATCATTTCCATCCACTTCTTTTTCAACATTAAACCCTTATCATTTTCGTCCACCTTTTTTTTAAACATTAAACCCTTATCACCATTTTCGATTATTCTCTCCGGTCATCATCTCTGGCCACCACCATTTACGGCCACCTCCGACACCACCATTTATGGAATTTGAAGTGTTTCCAGAGTGAAACAAGTAGAAATTAGACATACCCATGAAAGAAAATGAGTTCAATTTTCTCTAAGTTGAAAGAAAAATACAGAGAGGAAATAGATTTACCGGAAACAAAATTCTACAAAAACAATAAAATGTGGTTGATGTGTGTGGTAAAGAAATAGTAAGCTAAGAGAGTGAAGTTTGAGTTTCTGGTACTAGACTAAGTCTGTTGGAATATCGCTGGAGGTCGTGTTCTAAGATAGGTTGAGATGCGTGAGCTCTGAGATCGTCAAGAAGTTTCTAAAGAGTTCACCGAAAATGGCGCTGTTGTAGAGGTCGATCCCGGTGATTGCCGCTGCTGCATGAAATCCTCGTCCAGTTGCATGGCGATGACTCAGTTGGCTTCCATTTGGTGGTGAAAAAAATTGGAACATGGTGTTGAAGAGAGATGAAAGAAGGGGGTTTAACATTGGTGGAGATGAAAGAGAAAGGGGTGGAGATTGTGGTGGTAGGAAATGATCACCAGAGATGGTGAGCATAAATGGTGGTGTTGGAGGTGGTCGGAGGTGATGATTGGATAGAGTAACCGAAAATGATGATAAGGGTTTAAGGTTAAAAAAGAGGTGTGTAGAGATGATGCTCAAGAATGGTGACAAAAATTAAAAATTACATTAATTGTCCTAATTTATCTAAAATTATATTTGAGCCCCAAACTGTTTAAAATTCTTAATCCTATCAGCCAAAACGGGTCAAGTGCAACAAACTGAATAGTTGGTAGCATTAATTGCTAAGTGTAGTAGTTCATATGGTAAAGTGCTAATATCTCAATAGTTAAGAGCGGTAAAGTGCAATTAACGCAAGAATGAATTTTGACCGTAACTATAAATCATAATCCATATCCCATTAAACTATTATGCTTTATATGATCAACAAGGGAGGCGAACCAGGATTGAGTTCCTTTACAGTGCTAATCGATTAAGGTCTCTTAAAATATAGTGGATGAACTTTAGATAATTGACTTGAAAAGTAACAGTTCAGATTTTGATAATATTTTCTATTTAAATATATCTTCACCAGAAGCATCAACTATTTTTGATAAATCTGAGCCATTTTTTTTCTTCATTCCATTGGTTTAGATTACAACTATCCTCTAGAGTATTCCCCACAAGGCTAGAGGAGTCGGATCCCTCGAACCACTACCTGTATATTTTTTCTATCTCCTTACTCCCTCTCTTTTCCTTATTTCATTTATATATTTTAATCAAAATCAAACTGTGTGTGAACCTAAAGTGAAACATAAACATAAATATAGATATAATTTACTATCATATAAAGTTGGAAGGCATTTTGCCTGTTAACGTGAGTCTATTTTAGGAAGAGAATATTACGCTCACGTTGTATAATTAATTGTGTCCATATAGGATATTAGGGTTAATAGTTTCCTTTATTGTATTTCATTCAACCCCTATATAAAGGGTGCTTTGTATTATGTTTATTTATCAAAACATAATTCATTCTTTCAATTCTCTCTCTAGAATATTTTGACTTAATATCAGAGGAGTTGATTTCCGCTGTTAGGGTTATCTTAGATCAACTTCATTGCTTTAAAACGACCGTCATCTTCGTATCTTCGTCCCCGTCATCCCATAAGATTATGTTATTTAGTTCTTTACTCAAATGACCTCAAAATATCACCAAACCTATACCAAATGATCCCTATTTTCGAGACGATCAACCTAGCGCTTGAATCACCATTTTTGGCCTGCCCGCGCACTCTCACGTGCCACCGCGAGTATCTATGGTTTGTTCAATTTTTCAATTGTCCAAATCCAGATCTATAGGAGTTCGATCCCTAAAGTTTTTTCACCAACCTCTTTGTCTAGTTAAGACAATCATAACACCACCAAAACCACCTTGAAAATCCACTCCTCGTGCCCTCATGCACGGAGAGAAGGACCTACATTTAGTCCTACGTGCTGTCGTTCCTACTGTTAACTTTAACGGCGTTAGTAGTTATCGTTAAAGTTAATGGCGTTAGCCTGTTATCGTTAGTTTTAACGGCATTAACCAAAAGTTCCAATTATTTACAGTTTGACGCCATAAGTTTTTGTTATTCTCAGTTTAACCCCAAAAGTTTATGTTATTTACAGTTTGATCGAGAAAGTTTCTGCCCTTTTTCAATTTTCCCTATAAGTTTCTGTTTGACCCCAAAACCTCTATTGTATACAGATTAGTCCAAAACTTTTGAGTTATCATGGATGATACAGGTGAACCACAAGTCCAAAATGTTGAGGTCTCTATTTGAAGTTCAGAAGGAGGCTCTTTTAGAGGTACTAAGCTCAATAGTACTAATTTTCGCACTTGGAAGAAAATCATGTTCGTTTTTCTTCGCGGGATACGTAAGATGGGGCATATAACTGGAACAATCAGGGCTCCCAATGAAGAAGATACTGAGGTGTTTGCTAAATAGGAAGATGATGATGGGTATGTAATGTCGGTATTGTTCAAAACAATGACTGGTGATGTGTTACATATGGTCAAAGAGTGCGAAACTGCCGAAGCTATATGGGGTACTTTAGGGGATCTCTATACCAATGAGTCTGACTTTATACAGGTTCATGAACCAATGTGCAAAGCTTCCAGAATGCGACAAAATAGGCAATCAGTGTTAGTGTTTTTCATTAAATTAAAGTACGTACGGGCAGAGATTGATCAGGAACGTCCTTGTAAAATCAAGAATATAGAGGATATTGCAAGGTACTAAAGAGAAAATGAACTTGAGCTGGTTCATGCTTTCTTAGGAGGACTTGATGCTAGACATAGCAGTGCTAAAGGAAAATTGCTCAGAATGCCCGAACCTCGTAGCCTGACTACAACTTTTGCATACATCCGCAAGGATGAATCCCAACAAGATAGCCTCCAACAGACACAGGTTGAAGTTTCTAGCCTAGCTATTCAGTCTAAGCCACTAGTACCTTACCATAAACAATAGGGTTCAATTCCACTTCATCAGCAATGCCCATTATCAGGCTCAAACCATCCAAAATGTACCTATTGTAATAATTTGGGCCATGTTTGAGAAACGTGTTAGAAGCTGAATTCACATCTTAAAACTCAAAAGTAGAGTATTATAATAAAGGGAAAGTAACTGTCGTTCAATTGGTTCCAGAACCAGATTTCTATGGAATAATTGGACATGATCATTACACATCAAAAATAATTGCTCCCACTGTATCTATAGCTGGTCGAGGTAAACTTGGTATGTGTGAGAATCCGCAAATGCGACCCCAGGTTCTCAGCCTCTAGTTTGGGAGTCTGAAACATCGGAAAGGATCCCGTTGTTCCATTTGCTTCTATGTGTTGATATTTCCATATCGGGTGTCCCTATATTCTATTTCTAGATGCGAGAGGGTTCATTCAGAGTCGCCAGTACGTTTTACGAGAAAACGGAAAAAATAGTTGTGTAAGAGGAAAGGCTATAGATAAGCCTTTTTTTACACATTTGTCTACGAAACCAGGATTCTATAGGGCTTGAAAACTATATTATGGATTGGGAAGGCGTTAAGCACCCATTCCGCCCTTTCGGCCTCTAGTGGTCTTATATGTTTATTTTATGTTGAAAAACTTGAACGCTTTTATTGACAGTCTACTACTTTTCAAGTGAAAAAAACCCTAATTTTTGGAAAAAGCGGAAAAAGGGATAAAAACCTTTGTGTTCCGAGATCCAATGTTTTTAAGATGCAAATACAAGTGACGAAAGGTTGTTTTATTTCAGGGAAAGTTCCCGTATTATTTCTCAGATAATGACGATTTCTGACTTCTTTTGGAAAAGTTTGGATCTTGTATCGGGACTAATTTAATATGAAATTAGAACTCTTGATGGGAGTTCTACCATACATATCACAATCTATGAAAGAGATAGGATATACCGGGTTTTTAATTCCTAAGTAAGTTTTACCGATCCGGGTTTTAAAAACAAGATTTTATCCGGACAATAATGTACTTACTCTTCTAGTTTTGCAAATGATTTTATCACGGTCTTTTGTTTTGAAAACAGTAGACTATTTGTAACTTGGCAATAAGTTTTTCAAGTAAAACGTGGATAAAACAACAGAAGTAAAACAAGTACACAAATATCTAATGTTAAATTATAGAAGAGACTTTCTTTACCTTCTCGACGAGAATAATAATAAGAAAGAAAATATAATATGGCAGAGAGATCTCCGGCGATAATAATCTTTTCCTTCTTCAGATATTTTTGGGAATTCGATTCCCGGGACACGCCGAGTGTTGAGAATAGATTCGATAATTTTTCAGAAATAAGATGATAATCGAGAATGCTTGATGAAAGACTAGAAAATCAGATATAAGCCAATAATTCTTCAATCCCAAGTTGCTGTCCTTGAACCCTTGGGGGGTGTTGGCCTATTTATACTGCTTGAGGAAGATTGTCGCGCGACATTTCCCTAGAAATGGCAAGTGTCGTGCGACAGAGATTACAATGTCGCACGACAAACGGGTGAAGTGATGTTTCTGACATACTGCTGTGTCAGAGAGTGGATGGTCTGGTGTCAGAAGGGTTTGTCGCGCGACACAAGGGAGATTGTCGAGCGACATACTCATTTATCGTGCGACAATTCCCCTTAAAAATAAGTTTGTTTGGCCACCAAACCCTTTCGGGGCAGTTTCAGATGCTCGGGTGGGTCCCGGACTCCAAAAATAGTACTCCTCGAAAGTCGTTAGGGTTCTTACGGGGGTCACGGATCGGGGTGTCTACAGTATGGCATTAAAGGTTTCTCATTTTGTTAATTATAATACTTGGATTATTGATTCTGGTGTATCTGATTATATGACTTATGATAAATCTTATTTTACCGAGTTATCTCCCTCACCAGTGTCTTATGTTACTAATGCAAATGGTGAAGCTTTTCCTGTATTAGGAACAAGGTCAGTTTGTGTTACCCTGACTTTAGAACTTCATCATGTTTTATATGTTCCTACCTTGTCCCATCACTTATTATCTGCTCCCCAATTAAATACTGAATCCCAATGTTCTGTGACTTTTTATCCCATGTATGTCATTTTTCAGGATCTTTTAACCAGTGAGATAATTGGAAAGGGGTATCTGTGGGGCAGATTGTTTCATCTGGATCAAATGTACTCCGGGGAGAGACCAGGACCACCATCCCTCCCAAAAAGAGTCAGTTGTTACACCAAAGCGCATGGGGTCAAGTTATAGTACACTTGGGAAGATCCAAGGTCGAACAATAGGGAATGCAATGAATTTATTTCTCTAGCTATCTTTCTCAAAAGGGAAGAAGAAAAAATAAAGGAAAAGATGATAGGCTTGGGGAATAATAAAGAAAATTGAAACTAAATTAAAACTACTAATTAACTAAATTAAAACTAAAGGAAAATCTAATCATAGGGTGCAAAAGTAAAGAGAATGAACAAGCGCAAGCTGTCTACTAAAAATGCTTTTTAAATATACTAAGGGGGACATGAAAATAAACTAAAAATAAATAAAAAAATGCACTAATTAAATAAAATAGAATGTTAAATGTAATTAAATTGATGGACAACAAACGTTAGCGGTATCCGTAGTTAGGGAACACGCAACTAGTCCAATCGGGTAATTAGAATCTAAGTTTAAACAAGATTTTTATCTAAGATTCAGTTCCTAGACTCTCAAACCATACAATTATATTATTACTACAAGTATATGATAGTCCATGTGTGACAAAGACTATATAGACTAACTTTGACCAATAGAATTTGGCGGTGAAGCTTTTGTGTAGACACCCCGATCCGTGAACCCCGCAAGAACCCTAACGACTTTCGAGAAGTATTGTTTTTGGAGTCCGGGATCCACCCGAGCACTCGAAACTGCCCTAAAAGGGTTTGTTGGCCAAACAAACCTGTTTTTAAGTGGGATTGTCACATGACATATCAGTGTGTCGCGCGACAATCACTGTTATGTCGCGCGACAAACCCCTCTGACACCAGACCATCCACTCTCTGACACATCAGTCTGTCAGAAACATCACTTCAGCCGTTTGTTGCGCGACATTGGTTAACATGTCGCGCGACACTTGCCCTTTCTGGGGAAATGTCGCGCGACAATTCTTCCCCCGCACTATAAATAGGCCAACACCCCCAAGGGTTCAAGGCTAGCAACTTGGGATCTAAGAATTCTAAGTTTTCAATCTTATTTTCTGTTCTTCTATCAAGTATTCTCTATTATCATTTTATCTCTGAAGAATTATCGAATCTATTCTCGACACTCGACGTGTTCCGTTTCTGGAATCGAATTCTCAGAAATATCTAAAGAAGAAAAATATTATTATCGCCGGAGATCTCTATGCCATATTATATTTTCTTTATTATTATTATTATTATTCTCGTCGGGAAGGTAAAGAAAATATCTTCTAGTATTTAAATTATATATATGTGTACTTGTTTTAGTTATGTTGTTCTGTCCACGTTTTATTTGAATAAACTTATTGCCAAATTACAAAGTAGTATACTGTTTTCAAAACAAAAAGACCCTGATAAAACCGTTTGCAAAATCAGAAGAATAAGTACATTATCATCCGGATAAAATCTTGTTTTCAAAACCCGGACTAATAAAACTTATCTAGGAATTAAAATAAACATATTCTGTCTTTTTAGACTATGGCGTGTCTGATAAAACTCCCCTCAAGAGTTCTAATTTCATGTTAAATTAGTCCCGATACAAGATCTAAGCTTTTCCAACATAAGTCAAAATCCGAGAAAACCATCATTATCCGAGAAATAATACGGGAAACTCTTAAAATTAAACAAACTTTTGTCACTTGTATTTACATCTTCCAAAAACAAAACATTGGATCTCGAAACACAAAGGTTTTTATCCCTTTCCCCGTTTTTCCCAAGAATTAGGGTTTCTCACTTGGAAAGTAGTAGACTGTCAGTAAAAGCATCCAAGTTTTTTAACATAAAATAAACACATAAGACCACTAGAGACCGAAAGGGCGGAATGGGTGCTTAACACCTTCCCAAACCGTAATATAGTTCCCGAACCCTATAGAATCTTGATTTCGTAGACAAACGTGTAAAGAAAGGCTTATATGTAGCCTTTTCTCTTACACAACTGTTTTGTCCGTTTTCTTGTAAAATGAACTAGCGACTCTGAATGAACCCTCTTGCATCTAGAAATAGAACATAGGGACACTTGATATGAATTATCAACCAATAGAAGCAAATAGAACGACGGAATCCTCTCCGACGCTTCAGACGCCCAAGAACGGGATCGAGACCCGGGGGTCGCATTTGCGGATTCTCACAGTGGGAACTCTGCTGGGGAAGAAACATTAGAAAACTAGACTCTTATATGTGGACTTTTGTTTATTTGTTGAATACTTGCTTTTACTGCTTTTCCTACTTATGTTAATTGATTGAGAATAAACCTTTTTTCTAAAAATAGAAGTTTTCAAAAATACGTAAGAAAGATAATGATATTTGTGAAACCAACCTTTCGAACTTTGCATGCACTTTCACAAATCATGCATTGGTTCTACGAGTGTGAAATTACCCCAAACCCTCGGAAGTATTATAAGTGAGTAGTGAGTTGGCTTGATTGGGCCAACATAAATCGAAAGAATTTACTTCCACTCTCCTTGGCCAAGTACGCCCCCAAGGTATATCGAGTGACGAGAACACTCACGTACCCGAGAAGTATATCAAAAGGCTTTTGCACGTACCCACCCTTGGGGTATATCGCAAGGTCTTGCCAAATAGGAGGGAGCCTGAAGCCTTAACCGTTCATACACCTGCGCTGCATATAAGATTGAGTCAGCTAAAACACTTGTCAAACAGCCATAGGGGATGTACCACCTTACGGATTACTTTACAACACCTTTTTAAAACCCGAGTTTCTTCCTCGGTGATTTTTAGTGTTTCTTTTGGCAAAAATCGAGTCGCATCATAGTCTTCCTTCATCTTCGCCACGTGATTTTGTCTACAGCCGTCAACAACGACAGTCTGAAAGGTTGGGCCGGTTGAGATCATACCGGGAGATTAGTGAGACCAAGCACATTCATAATAACGGACGGACGTGAGAATCAAGAAATGGATCAGAGCCTAGCCGAGGCATCAACAGTCCAGCTAACCTTAGTCGAGATACATCGTCTACTAATGACTGTTAACAATAATCTAGTGAGCCACAATCGAGCAACAGAGTACCCGAGTCCGAGTAGAAGAGTTGTCAGCCGAACGAGCTGCACCACCGGGGTTTGAACGGCTACCACCAAATTGAGATCAGAATCAAGGGCAGTCATCACAAGTACTTCCCCCAGTCCAAGGAACTAATCCACCCCAAACGGGCCCCATCATAGCCGGTCCCGTTCAGATCGATCCCAACAATCAGAATCAATGGGCCCCGGATTCAGGCCCCACTTATCAGCAACAAGAGCCACCCATCGTTTGGCCCCAACCCCAACAAGGCTTTGAGCCTCAGTAGCAACCATGGCCACAAGTTTCCCCAAGGCCTATTCCACCCCCGGCTCCGGTAGCCCCTGCTAATGAGTACCTAAACATCAACCGACTCCAGGCAGTATATGCAGAATCGGTTATAGCTCGGGAACAACCCGACGAGGTGTCAAGAGAGAGTGAAGAAATAAAGAAACTGAAAGAGCAGATGAAGGTTCTGCAAAGGGGGATTTCTCTAATAAAAGGAGCAGACGAAATTACAGATATGAATGCCTTCTCCCTCTACCCAGAAGCAAGATTGCCCCAGGGGTTCAAGCTCCCTTCCATCACCAAATTCACAGGAACCACACCCCCTAAAACCCATCTTCAATCCTACATCAGATCCATGCAAGTGTCCGGTTGCGGAGAGTAGGAGTTGGCTCAAGCCTTTCACATGACTCTTACGGGGGCCGCCCTGAGATGGTTTTTCGATCTGGAGAGACACCACACAAAGACTTGGGGAGACATTGTCAAGGAGTTCATGACCAAATACGGGTCAAACGAGGATTTGGAAATTACCCGCAAGCACCTGGAAATGGCCAAGCAAGGCGAGAAAGAAAGCTTCAGCGACTTTGTCACCCGTTGGAGAGAAATGGCCTCCCAAATGTCCAAATGGCCCGATGAAGAAGAATAGCTGGAGATCATACAGAAGAATTTCACTTCGGCCGTATTGAGTTGCATGGAAAAGCATGTATTCCCACACTACAGAGCCCTGTTAAGCATGGGGTCGCAAGTAGAAGAAGAGTTGGCCAAAAAAGCAGAGACCGATACCAAGAAAGCCTCATACACTGGGAGAAAGACGGCCACTCCAGTCGTAAACCAACTAAGCTCATACGCATATCAACAAAATCCATTTCAACAGCCATAACAAGCACCTCCGATGAGTTGACCCGCACAAGGAGACTCTTCGAGCACTGAGGTCAAGAAAAGGAGGAATTTATGTACCCTTCCCACTACCTTGGTCAAAAGCCTGGATATGCTCCGAAAGGCTGGACTAATCACTCCGCTCAACCCACGCCCCCCACCAAACCCTATTCCCAATACTTAGAGGATGAATGAGAATTGTGCATACCATCAAGCCGCGGGCCATGACACAGAACGTTGTTTGGCTCTTCGCCATCGTATTTAAGACCTAATCGAGGCTGGTATTATACCCGCACCCGGCGGACCCAATGTTACTAACAACCCCCTTCCCAACCATGCTCTACCTGCTATAATTAACGCCTTAACCACTGATGAAGAAGGCTTTGATCCCGTGGGACTCATTCGAGATGACCCAGCTTAGAAATCACCCACAGTACCGCCAGAAAGGGGCCAAGTTACACCAGGTCTTAATCCGATAATTGACCAATAGATGGCTAAGATGAATTTCCTACCCGGGCAGGGTTTAGGGAAGGCCAATCAGGGAATCTCACAACCACTTGCAATCAAAATTAATTCCGAAAAATCTAGGATATGATGGACCCAGGACAAGAAGAAACAACCATGGAAACCCTGAGGCCTTCCCAAGGAGACAATCTGTATGACAGAGACTTCCCCCAAAATTTTCAGTTGGTCTACGGATCCAGAATCGTCAGAAGCCTCAGAGGAATCAGGCCCAGCATCCCTTTGGATACAACAAATTATCCGTTTAGGAAGGGTATATCAGTTACCATCAATGGATGCCGAGACAACACTTCCTCCCAAGGAAATAAGAGGGGATCAAGTATTGGAACAATTGAAGAAAACCCAGGCACACATCACCATTTAGGGTCTCCTGGTTGCCTCCAAACCTCACAGGACCGCCTTCATCAAACTCCTAGATGATGCCGTTATATCGCCAAATTCCGCGCCAGAACAACTGCCAAACATGATTGGGTCACTTACAGTCCAAAGAAGTCTGTCATTTTCAAATGAAGACTTATATCCTTTGGGGAATAAACACAGTCTGGCCCTCCATATTGCTGTCTGGACCTGAGAAAAAATCCTGCCACAGGTCCTCATCGACAACGGGCCGACTATAAATGTTTGCCCTTTGAAGACCGCCAGATGTCTGGGTATCTTAGATTCAAAGCTTTCTCCATCAGCTGTAACCGTCAGGGTCTATGACAATAATAGGAGAGCCGTTCTGGGTTCTCTAAAGCTCGATCTCAGGGTCGATCCCGAAAACTTCCCAGCCGACTTTCAAATCATAGACATCCCCTCCAGTTTCAACCTCATATTGGGAAGAGCATGGCTACATGACATATGAGCACTCCCCTCTTCCTTACACCAGAAGATCAGGATACCGTTCGAAGGAAAGATAATCACCATCCAAGGAGATCCTGAAAGGACCTTGACAGATTTAAAATTACCTGTCTTGGGCATCGGGAGTCAGAGCATACAGTTGGGAGGCTTTTCTTACGAGCCTCAAGTGCAAGCCCTCACCACCCAGAGAATCAAGTATATTCCCCCTGATAATATCCCCGGTCTCAGCACCAAGATCACAAATATGCTAAGAATGATGAAATACTTACCTGGAGTCAGTCTGGGAATGGGGCAGCCAGGATTATTGCAGGCCTTAGAACCAGTGACGAGGCATGAAAGAGAAGGGTTGGGGTACCAACACACCGAAGAAGACAACAAAGAGAAAAGGGGTCAAGGACATCAGTATCCGAGTTTTAGCTCTTTTAATGGATTTTTTGTCAAAGAATGAGGGGACTTCCCCTTTTGCGGCTTTCAGGAGCCTTGGAGAAACAGCGATCGAGAGAACCTTCCAGGATGGAAAATCTTCTATGAGGAGGACCTTTATATCAAGGAAAACACTATACACAACTTCTCTACCAAGTTAACGATCGGGCCGAGGGAAGAAAATAACAACAAAGAAGATGAAGAGGAAGAACTAATCGGAGATCTCTTCGACGTCATGGCTCTAGGGGATGATGAGCCAAGAGACGACCCTGTACACTTAATACATGCTGATCTAGATTACCAGGAAAAGGGGGGAAATAGTGAAATTATAAGGGTAAGAGATAAGAGAGAGGGTAGAGCTAAGGAGGAGTCTCTCATAGATTTACTTTTCAAACTTGTACCTGTAAGCACTGTCATTAATAAAGAAGACTCTATTTTGCGGTATCTTGTTAATTTTGATTTTGTAATTGTTTATATGGAATTAGAAAGACTAAATGAACACCCCAAACGAGAGGAACAGTGCATACAAAGCGAGGAGGGAGATACTCTTGTGATTAACCTCAGGACGGAAGAAGAAAGAAAAGAGGTCCGTATTGGGGCAAGTCTAAGTGAGACAGAAAGAGAAGAATTCACACAAACTCTGAATGAGTACGTGGATGTCTTTGCCTGGTCCTATGTCGATATGCCAGGTTTGAACAGCAAGATAGTCATGCACGAGATACACACTAAGCCGGAGTTTAGACCCGTCAAGCAGAAATTAAGAAAACTTACGTCAGAATGGTCCCTGAAAATAAAAGAAGAAGTGATGAAACAACTGATCGAGTGTGGGGTTCTTGCGGGTTATCGAGTACCCTTCATGGTTAGCCAACATTGTACCCGTCCCAAAGGCAAATGGGAAGGTTCGCATGTGTGTAGACTATCGAGATCTCAATAAAGCTTGCCCAAAAGACGATTTCCCATTACCCAACATCGATTTGATAGTGGATAATACCGCCAACCATGCCTTGAAGTCGTTCGTGGATGGTTTCGTCGGGTATAATCAGATCAAGATGCACCCAGATCATCAGGAGAAAATAGCATTTATCACGCTATGGGGAACATATTGCTACACCGTTATGCCATTCGGGCTGAAGAATGCCGGGGCAACATATCAGAGGGCAGCCACAGCTATCTTCCACGACATGATTCACAAAGAAGTAGAAGTATATGTGGACGACATGATAATTAAGTCAAAGGAGAGGGAGGGCCATGTACCAGCCTTGCGAGCCTTTTTCGACCGCCTCCGCCAGTATCAGATGAGACTCAATCCGCATAAATATATGTTCGGGGTAACCAAAGGAAAACTCCTGGGCTATGTCATCAGTAAAAAGGGAATCGAGGTAGACCTTGCCAAGGTTCGAGCTATTCGAGAAATGCCCGAGCCTCGCACCAAGAAAGAAGTCCGGGGATTTTTAGGCAATTTGCAGTACGTTAGCAGGTTCATCTCTCAATTGACTCAGACTTGCGAATCCATCTTCAAACTCCTGAAGAAGTCTTCACCAGGAGAATGGGACGATCAGTGCCAGAAAGCTTTTAATTAAAAGACTACCTCTCCAAACCTCTAGTGTTAGCCCCACCACAGACCGGACTGCCACTAATTCTATACCTGACCGTCATCGATTCGGCTACAGGGGCCATGCTAGCCCAACATCTGACCAATATACGAAAAGAAAAGGCCATCTACTACATCAGCAAGAAATTGTCCCCATTTGAGATAAACTACAAGTTATTAGAGAAATCATGCACCGCTCTCGTTTGGATAACACAGAAATTACGGCATTACACTGGCTTTTTCGGTCATTTTGGCATCACGAATTGATCCGTTGAAGTACCTCTTCGAAAAACTGGCTCTTTCGAACCGTATGGCAAAATGGTTGTTCTTACTCTCCGAATTCGACATCACTTACATGACCCAAAAGGCAGTCAAAGGCAAGATCATACCTGACTATCTAGCCCACAATCTGATATTGGGAGACTTGTTAGAAGAGGCCGAATTTCCCAACGAAACTATCATGAATGTCGAGATCGATGAAGACTGGAAATTATACTTTGACGGGGCCGCCAACCGAAACGGGAACGGGATAGGCGTTCTGTTAATCTCCCCAGACCAAACTCAATCTCTAATATCATACCGTCTAGACTTCTTCTGCACCAACAATATGGCCGAGTATGAAGCCTGTATAATCGGATTAGAGATTGCGCTCCAAAGGGGTATAAAGAGAATACAAGTGTACAGAGATTCGGCATTAGTGGTCCATCAAGTTCTGAAGGAATGGAAGATCAGAGATGAAAAGTTAGTCCCTTACCTTGCCCGGCTAAAGGATGTCGCAGGAAGGTTTGAACATTCGGAGTTTTACTATGTTCCCAGGTCACAAAATAGTTTTGCTGACGCACTAGCAATTCTGGCATCGATGATCGATATCCCGGAGGGGATGGAAGAAATCACTCTTACAGTACAAAGAAGATCAGGATTAGCACACTGCGCGTGGCCTTTGAGGTAGGAAATGAAGAGAATGGGGACTCAACCACTTGGATTTACGACATCTAGAACCTGTTAAAAAATCACCAGTATCCTGAGTGAACATACAAGAGAACACGGGTCACACTCAGGAGATTAGCATCCAGGTTCATACTTTGTGCCAGAAGGTCGTATAAGGGGAACTACGATGGGACCCATCTTCAATGTCTCACGGAAGAAGAATCGGTTAAGATGATGGATCAGATACATGGGGGCGATTGTGGACCTCATATGAGCGGTCATACCCTTTCCCGCAAAATCATCAGACAAGGTTATTATTAGTCTACCATGCAGAACGACTGCGTTAACCATATACGCCGTTGTCACAAGTGCCAAATCTATGCTAAATCTCAGAAACTTCCTCCGAAAGAATTGTACAACATGACTGCTCCCTGGCCTTTCGCAACCTGGGGAATCGACATCATTGGGAAGATCTCGCCCAAAGCCAGCAAAGACCATTAATTCATACTAGTGGCCTTCGATTACTTCACCAAATGTGTAGAAGCCGAGTCTTTCCAAACCCTTGATGCCAGAAAAGTTGCCCGATTCATCAGATGGAATATCATTTGCCGGTATGGGTTACCACACGAGATCATCTCGGACAACGGCACCCAATTTGAAGGAGAGGCTAATACAGTCATGAAAGAATACGGTATTATCCGACACCGATCTTCACCATATAGACCACAAACTAATGGAGCAGTTGAGGCCGCTAACAAGAATCTGAAGAATATCTTAAGCAAGATGACCGACACCTGTCGAGACTGGCCGAAAAAATTACCATACGCATTGTGGGGATACCGCACCACCGAGAGGGTCTCCACCGGGGTAACCCCGTTTTTCCTCACATACGGGATGGAAGCAGTCCTCCTTGTTTAACTAGAAGTCCCCTCCCTCAGAGTAATGCTAAAGAATCAAATTAATGAACTGGAATGGGTCCATGCACGTTATAACGAGCTGGCCTTGCTAGATGAGAAGAGATTGAGAGCCGCGTACCACCACCAATGGTATCAGAAGAGAATTGCTCGAGCATTTAACCAGAAAGTAAAGACACGAGGTATCAATAAGAACGACATAGTGTTGAAAGAAATTCGAGAGCCAGCCAGAGATCCAAGGGAAAAGTTCGGGCAGAAGTGGACGGGGCGATACATCGTCAAAGAAATTGATACAGGGGGTGCCGCCATACTCACAGACCTAGACGGACAATTACTGCATTCACCAGTCAACATGGATCGATTGAAAAACTATTACCAATAGATGTAACATGTATAGATAAGAACTGCGTAAACCTGAGCCCCAACTCAGACTTGTGTTTTTGAAAAATCAAAAGGGGAACGTAGGCAACCTGAGAAGTGGCTTCAGGCCCGGTTTAAACATTGTAAAGAAATTTATTTCTCATAAAACAAAGTCCCTCGTATATTATTAAGGTGATTCAGAACACCAAAAGTTACAAAGGAGATACAACATACAGAAAAGCCTAAAACCTAGGGGACGGCCAAGCAGGGTCCTCAGTGGCCAAGTCAATTCGAGCCTCATCCAGGATCTGGTACGCAAAGACGATACTCTCCTCTGTGGGCTCAGAATTCATAAACCGAAACCACTCCATTTGGAAGGGATCATCAATCAATTCCCCTTCCAGAGACCCCCAACGAGAATGGATGATGTCAGCCTGGAGGGGCCTGGAAATACCAAAACGGGTATAGTTAAACTGACGAGTCAGTCAAGCACGCCACATCCTCTCCACTGATAAAGAAACAGACGGGGTCACAAACTTTGACTCTGAAGAGAAGTTGTTCAGGCCGAGGGGAATGTCCTGAGGAACATTGAACTGCCGAAGAAGACGTCCTGGGAGATAAAAGGAGGTGAACCAGCGCCCACGAAGCCGAACGTAATTCTGCTCCCCGGTACTAAGCACCATCGCCCTCAGCCTCCACCAAGGAATGTTCCACTGAATAGCTCAAAAATTCTCTGAAAACCATACTGTCCAATCAGAGGAAGACATGGTTAAAGCATAAAAAAGGGGACGATGGAAGAAGTGCGTCGGGTTGTCAAGCCAAACCCCGTTGAAACCCACCGATCAGAAACGCTCCAACAACCACATGTATAGCAAACGCGAGCTTCCCCAAAAGAAGGGTGAAGCTCCCCTTTTAAGATCATCTAGGCCATTCAGAGTTTCTGCAAGAGCGATAGGAACTATGGACTCCCCATTCTTAGCATGATAAATTAAACTCAGAATAGTCAGATCAACACGGGAAGAGCCCGTCACCAGTAGCATATCAGAAACAAGACAGATCAAGGCCGTCGCAGTACGCCCCACACTATAAGAAGCTCTCTCTTTATAACGATGAAAGAACCTCACCATTTTGTGGAGGTCAAGAAGCCCGTCGTTAATAAAACCATCACAGGCCGCTTGGGGAATGGATAACAGAGCAATCAACATATCTCGAGGACCGATTTCTTCTATGGGAACAGCCATCGGGAGACGGACGTCAGAACGCAACAGCCAGGAAAACTTCTCGTAAGTCGGACAGAGCTCATCTAGCCCGAAGCGAAAAAGATGATCAGCAGGGCTCCAGAAATACAAAGCGCCTAGCAAAAAAGAAAAATCTACAAGACGATGGCACCAACCCGCTAAAGGACTGAATGCACCAAAGTTCAAGCCATTCTCAGAAATTATCAGAATATCTCGGGCTTTAACATAAGAAAAAATCAGAATTTGTACGATATGAAGACATTTTGGAAAAAGGTGTGGGGATGAAGGAAGGAGAATAGGTGTATTTATAGCAAAAAAGAGGGTCCTATAACTGTTTGTCGCGCGACAAACCCATATGCAAAAGGGATTGTCGGGCGACAATCCCCTCTGATGTCACCCTGTTTTTTCCTTCTTACACAAAGGAGTCATTTTTGCCAAAAGAATCACTTCTAAATACATTCCTGTTCCCACTCTGTTCTTTTGCAGGAACCATAACATACAACCGCACTACAAGGTATGGCACCTAAATCACTGATTCATATAAATATATAATTTTCACCGCAGATAGGGAATAAATGTACGTCACTAACACAAATAAAGATTTTTTCATAAAATCCAATAAAAAGAACAATTTTCAAAACTAAATCTCTGTCTAAAAATGTCTAAAAATAAAACTACATATCTGTCTGGACTAACTAAGTACAGGAAAGGAAAAACTAATCTATCCTAGCGTGCTTCGACATGCTACCACTATCACCAGAATCCTCCTCCGGAGTAGGATCGACCGCTGGGACATCCGGATGAGAAAGAACTGTTGCCTGAGAAGGCCCCGTCGACTAGACCGATGCCGTGGGGAGAATCACTGAGGACCGAGATCGCCTAGAGATCCGACTAGTGCTCCTTTGGGACTCCGTCTGGGCACGAGAAGAAGACAGAGGGTCGTCTGCCCGCAGGAAAACATCGATTGCCCTTTGATAGTCACGCCTGTATATCGTGGGGTCTCGACCAACGTACTGGAGCAGGTTCCAGCTGTAGAGATACTGGGAATGCCAATCTCTCAGATCCGCTACATGAACGTTCACCCGCTGAAAAAGAAAATAAAAGGGAATTAGCACAGTTAAAATAAATAAACACGGATACAAGGGGATATTAAGGGATGATAAAACATATACCTCATCATCAGGGCGACCACCCAAGTAGTCAAACGTATCCTCAGGAAGAGGATACTCGGGCACCGTATATCGACGTAGACCGGCGCCAATATAAGAGATATCCCGAGGAAGTGGCGACAGATCTATTGGGCGAACAGACGAACCCGCAGGTATAGCAGCAAAAGTAGACCCATCCTCTTCGCAGATTGGGAACAGAGGAGGCCGAGAAAAAGAACCCCCAAGACTTGGAGATCGGGCCGGAGGGCCCATAACAGCCGACGGAAGAGGGGTCAATGTAGCATAGGTGCGAACACCCGGAGGATCAGTAATGGCAGTCGCCCTCAGAGGCGGGATCCCACTGGAAGGAGTAGTCACAGCAACAGGAGGGGTCCGCCCAAACTACTCATAATCGACCCCAAAGTTCGCAGGCTCCCAGGATCGCTCCGAAAAAGCTACTCCCTCTCTCTCAGCAGCCTCAAAAACTACCCCAGGTGATACTGACGGACTAGTGGGAAACTCAAAACCCTTAGCACGCTTCTCCTTCATAGGCGTCGTTTGAGGAGGCTGCTCTGGAACAGCCGCTACCCCACCTCCCTCACCGCCCTCGGGTCTATTATCACCTCCCTCGGGTCTATCATCGCCTCCCTCAGCACCAGCAGGGACGTCCCTCTCTCCCTCAGGATCATCGTCGTCAGAATCCAAAATGTTGTCCCTTTGATTGGGGACAGGCGGCAGCTGACTGGGAACCATCCGGGACAAATAAGTCTGTCCTCGTATGTAGTTGGGATCGCCTCCCAATGCCCGGTATCTCTCGTAGAAGACCCGTCCCCTAGTCTCCTTCGGCTCCCTTATCAAATAACGGGCGGCAAAGACAGCATAATCTCCCTTCTCGGTGAACGTCTGAAAACCAAGCCCGTCGACCAACGCCTGCACCGTCACCGGGTCGATCTCACCCTTTCGCCTCATCAGAACCAGCAGAAATAGAGGAACTTGGGGCCACTAGGCTGGTGTGTGCTGGCGAATAACTTTCTTGCTCAAGTAGAAGTGAAGGCCGTACTCGTCCCTGATAAGCCGCTTGGTCCTTGAGGCGGTCAGAGCGCGGCCATATCCGAAGTGGAGGCCCAGATCACCCCAGGGGGCCCACTCAATCTGAACAAAAACAAAATTTTATTTCAGTTATTTGTATTTACTATTTATCTATTTGAAAAGAAAGAATATTAAGATATTTACCTGCTCCTCCAGCAGGTCATGGACGGCATCAACTCCGGTCTCCCGAGTCCGGTATACATAGGGAGCCCTGTAGTTCCCCGCGACGAATCGGCGGAGAAGGAGGAACTGATCCTCGTTCTCAACGAGGAGATCCACCTGGGCGCGACCCAGGCGGGTATAGGCCACGAACCAACTCTGAAGAGAAGACATAAAGAATGTCAGCAACAATCAACAGATGATACATAAAAGACTAGAACAGAAATAAGAGACAGAAGTATATACCTCCCACAGCAAAGAGAAGCCTTTGAGGTTCAGGGCTAAGTGTCGAGAAACCTGGTCCATAGCATCATGAAGGACGGCAAGAATAAAACCACCCCAGTCGTAGTCGAACATAATACTAAAATCCCGGATATAGGGCAGCCACCAGAGATGGGCCAGGTCCCCCCACGGGCCTCGAACAAATTATGGAGCGTCAGTAAGAGAAGGACACGGGCATACTGACGCGCCTCATGGCGGGTCATCGGTGCTACTGAAGCAATCAATCTGGCTCTTTCTGTCGCCAGGCGTGTGACCAAAATAGCCCGAGGAATCGTATCGCCCTAACTCCATTGCTCAGGAAACCACCCTAGTGCACCAACAATACCCTCTGCCGTCAGACGCATGGGGACATCGATCTGTATAGGGACCCCCCTGAGGGAATCCTGGTCAAAGCAAATAAATCGAGGGGGGTCATCGTCATCTCCTTCTAGCTCCAGTGGAAGGTATGAGTGGTGTCCCACCAGTGACAGGCCAGAGCCGACACTAACACAGCCGCCCTAGATACCCGCTCCGGGAGGGAATCGAAGAAAGAACCGAAGGGAGTCGCAAGGAGAAACTCCTGGACAGGGGCCAGTGCCTGTCGCCACTCTAAAGAAATGGTGTTGGGAGAACTCCAACCTCGGCCAACCCACTGCAAACAAAACGAAAATATAAATATAAAAAACCTGAGGGTACTTTGGTGTAATTATGAGAGATATGGGGCTATAGGGGTAAATTATGTAATTTTTCAAGCATGAGGGTACTTTGGTGTAATTATGAGAGATATAGGGCTATAGGGGTAAATTATGTAATTTTCCAAAACCTGAGGGTACTTTGGTGTAATTATGAGAGATATAGGGCTATAGGGGTAAATTATGTAATTTTCCAAAACTTGAGGATATTTTGGTGTAATTATGAGAGATATGGGGCTATAGGAGTAAATTATGTAATTTATAAAACCTGAGGGTATTTTGGTGTAATTATGAGAGATATGGGGCTATAGGGGTAAATTATGTAATTTTTCAAAACCTGAGGGTACTTTGGTGTAATTATGAGAGTTATAGGGTTATAGGGGTAAATTATGTAATTTTCCAAACCTGAGAGTACTTTGGTGTAATTATGAGAGTTATAGGGTTATAAGGCTAAATTATGTAATTTTCCAAACCTGAGGGTACTTTGGTGTAATTATGAAAGTTATAGAGTTATAGGGGTAAATTATGTAATTTTCCAAAAGGGTATCACAAGTAAAAGTATGTGTTCACTAAATCGGACGTTATTTCTAAGCAGACATGGATACTAACATTGTTCAAAATACATGCAGAAAACGACAGAAATAATCGAACAAATAAATACACGAAAAGAAGACATACCAGAGACCGTCGACGGATCTCGTGAGAAACATGCTCCATCAAAAGCCAAGGAACATCCGGGACTGGAGCAGCCCGGGTCGCATCTCAGTAGACCACCGCCCGACCGCAGTCCACCCCATCATCGCCATACCAGTCAAGATCAGCCCAATCATCGTGGTAAGGACTGCAACGGAGAACTCCATGAGCGTCAGTAAAAGTAACCTCCTCCTGGTCATCCTCAAGCCGATCTGGCTGTGTGGGATCCATCTATGTATGAGTAGAGTAGTGAGAAAGTTGGAAAAATGGAAAAAGCGGCAAGGCTTCCGCGCTTGGGAGAAGAGAGAAAGAGAGCTAGAGAGAGAAAGAGAAAGGAGAGAATGAGGTGGAATGAGCTCAACAAGGGATTTATATAATAAGCCAGTTTGTCGCGCGACAAACGCCTCTCCACCGAATTGTCGCATGACATTTTGCCCCTCCCCTAATTTTTTTTGACCTTTTTCTCATTTTTTCTCCTGCAGGAATGCTTCTGAGAAACAGTTTTCGAAAACCTTTCTGAGTACCGCACACCCATGACGAAAATTCAAAGAAAAGACTTCCAAACCATCTCTCCGAAAATGCAAGAACAAAATACAGTGATTAAAGTAGTCTCTGATCTCCCAAGAAGGACCAAGATCATCAATAAGAAAAAGCAAAATATCAGAATAAGACGGGAATAGAAAAAATTGAAAGAGTAGAAAAGATAAAGAACCCGCATGAGCGCCCAGAGCGAGTAAGAGAAACAGAAATGCAAAGTGATAGGGAGAGCCACACCAAAAGTGACAACTAGGCCAAAACTGGCTCAGGGCTTCGTTTGGGTGAGTAAGGCTCCTGATCACGACAAAGGGATAAAAAAGACTCTTGGTCAAAAACAGAGAAGGCCAGAAAAAGTCTTTCCCAAAAAGAGGGAGAAATAAGGGCATCGAAAAACAGAAAACGATATGGGCCAACCAAAAAGTGAGAACTAAAGGGATTAGAGATAAGAGATAAGAGATTGATTTTTCAAGCAAATTTTCTTTTCAGCACGATACAAAAGAGATGGCTTGAAAAATCTCGAATCACCACTCTGCGAAGAGTGAAAGAAATTCAAAAACTATTTTCTGAGAGAAGTATCTTCACTCGAGGAAAACATTAGAGCAAAAGTTCAGAAAGATACAGGAAAATGGACATCCGAACAAAGATAAAACTCCGAGAAGCTCTTTTTCCTCTCACAAATATATATATATATATATATATCTAGCAGTCTAAGAGAGATAACCAATTCACAAGAGTACAACACAAGCCCTCCTCGAGGCAAATCACGAGCACAAGCCAACGCTAGAGGCAAAAGTACTCATAAAATGCCCTCCCCGAGGCAATTTTCTTCTTTCTACAGATCAAAGCCCTCCCAGAGAGGCACAGTGTAGCAATAGTAGTCCTCTCACCTGAGGCGAGAAAAACAAAGCCCTCCCAGAGAGGCACAGTGTAGTAATGGTAGTCCTCCCACATGAGGCGAGAAGATCAAAAAGCCCTCCCAGAGAGGCGCAGTGTAGCAATGGTAGTCCTCCCACATGAGGCGAGAAGAACAAAGCCCTCCCAGAGAGGCACAATGTAGCAATGGTAGTCCTCCCACATGAGGCGAGAAGAACAAAGCCCTCACAGAGAGGCACAGTATAGCAATGGTAGTCCTCCCACACGAGGCGAGAAGAACAAAGCCCTCCCAGAGAGGCACAGTGTAGCAATGGTAGTCCTCCCACATGAGGCGAGAAGAACAAAGCCCTCCCAGAGAGGCACAGTGTAGCAATGGTAGTCCTCCCACATGAGGCGAGAAGAACAAAGCCCTCTCGAGAGGCACAGTGTAGCAATGGTAGTTCTCCCACATGAGGCGTGAAGAACAAAGCCCTCACAGAGAGGCACAGTGTAGCAATGGTAGTCCTCCCACAGGAGGCGAGAAGAATAAAGCCCTCCTAGAGAGGCACAGTGTAGCAATGGTAGTCCTCCCACACGAGGCGAGAAGAACAAAGCCATCCCAGAGAGGCACAGTGTAGCAATGGT
The DNA here is from genome assembly GCA_021464415.1 of Lonicera japonica. Classification (NCBI taxonomy): domain Eukaryota; kingdom Viridiplantae; phylum Streptophyta; class Magnoliopsida; order Dipsacales; family Caprifoliaceae; genus Lonicera; species Lonicera japonica. The sequence goes on from CM038463.1 coordinate 25,352,773, forward strand.
AGTCCTCTCACATGAGGCGAGAAGATGAAAAAGCCCTCCCAGAGAGGCACAGTGTAACAATGGTAGTCCTCCCACCTGAGGCAAGAAGATCAAAGCCTTCCCAGAGAGGCACAGTGTAGCAATGGTAGTCCTCCCACCTGAGGCGAGAAGATCAAAGCCCTCCCAGAGAGGCACAGTGTAGCAATGGTAGTCCTCCCACCTGAGGCGAGAAGATCAAAGCCCTCCCAGAGAGGCACAGTGTAGCAATGGTAGTCCTCCCACCTGAGGCGAGAATATCAAAGCCCTCCGAGAAAGGCACAGTGTATCAATGGTAGTCCTCCCACCTGAGGCGAGTGTAGCAGTGGTAGTCCTCCTATCTGAGGCAAGTGGAGAAAATGAAAGTCCTCGAAAGAGGCAAGGAGGTAACACAAGTCCTCTCCGGAGGCAAAACCAAACACAAGCCCTCGCCAAGAGGCATTCACGATACTTTTTTTTGCATACGCACACTTCTTTAGAGTTCTTGCAAGAGCCATGGATCACGATCTCTTCCAGTTGCCTCAATTTTTAAAAAACTTGAGTCGAGAGGGTCTGTAGACACCCCCATCCGTGAACCCCGCAAGAACCCTAACGACCTTCGAGAAGTACTATTTTTGGAGTCCGGGATCCACCCGAGCACCCGAAACTGCCCCGAAAGGGTTTGTTGGCCAAACAAACCTGTTTTTAAGTGGGATTGTCGCGCGACAATCACTATTATGTCGCGCGACAAACCCTTCTGACACCAGACCATCCACTCTCTGACACATCAGTCTGTCAGAAACATCACTTCAGCCATTTGTCGCGCGACATTGGTCAACATGTTGCGTGACACTTGCCCTTTCTGGGGAAATGTCGCGCGGCAATCCTTCCCCCGCACTATAAATAGGCCAACACCTCCAAGGGTTCAAGGACAGCAACTTGGGATCTAAGAATTCTAAGTTTTCAATCTAATTTTCTGTTCTTCTATCAAGTATTCTCTATTATCATTTTATCTCTGAAGAATTATCTAATCTATTCTCGACACTCGACGTGTCCCGCTTCTGGAATCGAATTCTCGGAAATATCTAAAGAAGGAAAATATTATTATCACTGGAGATCTCTCTGCCATATTATATTTTCTTTCTTCTTATTATTATACTCGTTGGGAAGGTAAAGAAAATCTCTTTTAGTATTTAAATTATATATCTGTGTACTTGTTTTACTTCTGTTGTTCTGTCCACGTTTTATTTGAATAAACTTATTGCCAAATTACAAAGTAGTCTACTATTTTCAGAACAAAAAGACCCTGATAAAACCGTTTGCAAAATCAGAAGAATCAGTACATTATCATCCGGATAAAATCCTATTTTCAAAACTCGGACTAATAAAACTTATCTAGGAATTAAAATTAACATATCCTGTCTTTTTAGACTATGACGTGTCTGATAAAACTCCCCTCAAGAGTTCTAATTCCATATTAAATTAGTCCCGATACAAGATCTAAGCTTTTCCAACATAAGTCAAAACCCGAGAAAACCGTCATTATCCGAGAAATAATACGGGAAACTCTTAAAATTAAACAAAATTTTGTCACATGTATTTACATCTTCCAAAAACAAAACATTCGATCTCGAAACACAAAGGTTTTTATCCCTTTCCCCGTTTTTCTCAAGAATTAGGGTTTCTCACTTGGAAAGTAATAGACTGTCAGTAAAAGCATCCAAGTTTTTCAACATAAAATAAACACATAAGACCACTAGAGACCGAAAGGGTGGAATGGGTGCTTAACACCTTCCCAAACCGTAATATAGTTCCCGAACCCTATAGAATCCTGATTTTGTAGACGAACGTGTAAAGAAAGGCTTATATGTAGCATTTTCTCTTACACAACTGTTTTGTTCGTTTTTTCGTAAAACGAACTAGCAACTCTGAATGAACCCTCTTACATCTAGAAATAGAACATAGGGACACTTGATATGAATTATCAACTAATAGAAGCAAATGGAACGACGAAATCCTCTCCGATGCTTTAGACGCCCAAGAACGGGATCGAGACCCGGGGGTCGCATTTGCGGATTCTCACATTTTGACTTTGAAAAAACGTAATTTAAAACCTAGTATTGCTAGTGCGTGACAAAAATAATCCAAGTTAATTAAACTTCTCAAAAATCAATAGCCTAACACTCTTATAAGGTTTGAATAGGTTTGAAAATGATTAAAAGAAAATCCGACTTAAAAAGAATGCCAAAAGTCAAAATCGGCACTTTCTCGGCACTTAGGGATTGAGGTAGAAAGGGGGAGATGAAGAAATCTATTTATGTCAAAGGAGGTACATTCTTGAACTACTGGAAAAAATTGGCATGTTGGATTGCAAACATGTTGACACCCTTATTGAATATAATCATTGTTTGGTAGAGTATCCAGACCAAATACCGACTGATCGAGTTTGCTATCAAAGATTGGTTGGGAGTGTAATTTATTTGTCTCATACCAGACCAGATGTAGCTTATGTCCTAAGCATGGTGAGTCAGTTAATGCATAATTCAAGTGAGAGTCACATGGACGCTGTTATTAGAATTTTGATATGCTTGAAGTCATCCCCAGGAAGAGGAGTTATGTTTTCTAAACATAATGATCGCCTCAAAGTTTATGGTTTTACTGATGTAGATTGGGCCGGTAGTATTACTAACAGAAGATCAACGTCAGGGTACTTTACTTTTGTAGGAGGTAATCTTGTTACATGGAAGAGCAAGAAGTAGAAAGTTATGGCTAGATCTAGTGTTGAGGCTGAGTATAAGGGGATGGCTCATGGAGTATGTGAATTGCTGTGGTTAAAAAATTTGATGTGTGATTTTGGTTTCGAACCTAATTAAAAATGCTATACAATTGTACTGTGACAACAAGGCAGCTATTGACATATCGCAGAATGTAAAGTCCCTCATCGGAATGTGGGAAAAACTTTAAGTACCATATATGTGCACCAAAGGGGTTCCCACTAGTAGGAGGCCTTTTGGGGGTTGCCATAGGTGCACTAACCAAGAATAAAATTGTGCGGGAAAGGGTTACCTGGTTGGAGTTAGAGTGGTGCCACCTAAAGTGGACAATATCTTGCTAGGATTGGGGTCCGGGTCATCATAAATGGTATCAGAGTGGACCCCGCAGAGTACGTTGTGCCGACGAGGGTGTCGATCCCCATGGAGGGGAGGATGTAAAGTCCCACGTCGGGATGTGGGGGAAACTTTAAGTGCTATATATACCCACTAGTAGGAGGCCTTTTGGGGGTTGCCATGGGTGCACCTACCAAGAACAAAACCTTGCGGGAAAGGGCTACCTAGTTAGAGCTAGAGTGGAGCCACCTAAAGCGAACAATATCTTGCGAGGGTCCGAGCTCGGGTTGTCACATAGAATCCAGTACAGCATGATCGTAGTAAGCACGTGGAGGTTGATCGTCATTTCATAAAAGAGAAGTTATATGCCAACCTTATTAGCCTTCCTTTTATCTCCAATGAAGAGCAGCTTGCACATGTTCTCACAAAAGGAGTTTCCAAAAAAGCATTCTATAACTCACTGAGCAAGTTGGGCATGGTTGATGTGTATGCCCCAACTTGAGGGGAAATGTTAACATGAGTATATTTAAGGAAGAAAATATTAGGTTCACATTGTATAGTTGATTTCTGTATTGATTGTGTCCATATTTAACTTATTCACATTCCATGATTTATTTATAGGAGATTAGGGTTAGTAGTTTCCTTGATTGTATTTCATTCAAACCCTATATAAAGGGTGCTTTGTATTATGTTTATTTATCAAAATACAATTCATTCTCTCCATTCTCTCTCTAGAATATTTTGACTTTGCCGTTATATAAGCCATATATATCAAGCTTTTGGTTTTGTAGGTTTGCCTTTGTCAGCTATCATTTCACAAAACAAATTTAAATCATAGTGTACGTAACGAGATCCAAACTCTCGTTATTAACAAGTACGATAAGTTAGCTCTTTACTGCTGTGCTATATAGTCATTTTTTTTCTAACTTATTTTTAAATTACTTATATTCAAAAATAATATGTATTGTGTGTGCATATATGAAAATTTTGTAATATAATCAAAAGAGAACATGAATTACATGTATCAACAAAATACCTATAATTGGAAATCTAGTGGAAAAAGCAATCGAAAGATAAAAGGGAAATTTAGAGTAATTAATAATACATATTACCAGGATATATATATATATATATTTGGCAACGAAAGTATATATAATATGCAAACAACTATTAAATTTTATTATAAAGTAAAATGAGAAAATAACATATATCTACTTAAATTTTAGATAATTGTTTAACATAAATAAGAATCCTATACTTAGTCAACATTTATTACTGATGACCAATGAGTAAGAATCTTGGTTGAATTAGCCAATATAGACATCAAAAGTGTTTTTCAAATTGAATATGGGGAGTGAAAGAAGCCCTCTATGCTTAGTCAACATTGTCTTATTTAATTGTTATTTGTTAACATGTCAAGTAATTAAACTACAAGAATTCTAGAGGATATATGTATCTGATATTATGAACACCTCATTTTGCGACCCCCGCAAGAATCTTGAACTTTAAAAAAATGAGCACACATGCATGCACAAGCATTCCTAGATTCATACATACCATATACATATGCACATATGACACAAGCCTTTGGGGCTTGTGTCCGCGAACAAGTAGTGCACATTGTACATTCATTCTGGCACTTTGAGCCTACAATAATGATGAACTTAAAGATACTAATAGGATGTTTATGGTTGAGATAAAAAAAGATGAGAAATGTGAGAAATGGGATTTTGTTTCTATGGTTCATAATGTCCATTTCTTTAGAGAAACATGGTCAATGAAGGAAATGGAAGGGACAAACGGGTTGATAATATATCAAGGGTAAAATGATCAAAAATGTTAAAAAATGGATGGAGTTAGCCATCCGTTAAAAGTTAGGGAGTAAGTCAAAGGATTAGTAAAATGGGGGTTATATTGAATTTCGTATTAATAATAGGGGTAAACTAAAAAAGGTCAGGTCAACACTTTACTCACTTCCCCATTTTGATTCCTTTTGGGCAACCTACAGTCGGAAGATTTGTGACCAAGCTTGTCACAATTGAAGCACTTGCCCTTAAACTTGGGTTTCTTGAAAATTTATCCCTTAGCCCCCAAAACTTTTCCTTTCTTTTTGCCTTTGTTGTTGTTGTTATTGTTGTTGTTACTGCATGTTCTTCTATGAACTTTGGCCATGTTCCACCACATCTGATTTGGCAACAAATGAAGTGGTATTGTTCCACCTTCTTCTGACCCATTATTGTCGTTTTTGATTCGAAGTCTAACAATAAGGTCATCCACCCTCATTTCTTTTCGTTTATGCTTTAAGTAATTATTAAAGTCTTTCCATGCTGGTGGTAACTTTTCAATGATACATGCCACTTGAAAGCTTTCACTTAAAGACATCCATTTGGCTTGTATCTCATGCAAGATCAGTTGGAGCTCTTGGACCTGGCTTATCATAGTTTTAGAGTCTGCCATTTTAAAATCTAGGAACTGCCAGCAATGAACTTTTTGGCATCGGCATCCTCAATTTTATATTTATGGTCCAAAGCTTTCCATAATTCCTTAACCACTTTCTTTGCGATGTAAACGTTGTACAAAGAATCGACCAAGCCATTCATAATTGTATTTCGGGCAAGATAGTTCGAATGATTCCAAGCGTCAACGACACCAACCACTTGGACATCTTGCGTATCCTCCTCAATCTTAGGTTGTTCCTCAGATAGAAATTGAGCAAGGTTCAATGTACTCAAGTAAAACATCATTTTATATTGCCATCTTTTAAAATTTTGGCCATTAAATTTCTCAAGCTTTTCGCCTTTCACAACATTAATAAGGGCAGTGGCAGGAGGGTTAACTGGCACGAGAACATGAGTAACAACTAGAGCCGTAGAGTTAATTTCAGTATTCGCCATTGTACCTTAAGCACAAAAACAAACCAATTAATATATATTATTCCAGAAACGGAAATGTATTGAAAAAGGAATGTTCAAAAAAACAATTCCAAAACTGCAAAATTGCAGAACTAATGCAATTCTGAAAGTGAAAAAATTCCAGCATAGTGCTTGGACGTTGGTTGAGGCGTTTGTTTCCCAGGATAAATCGGTTTTAAAGTGTCTACCTTAGGCATAGTGCTTGGACGTTGGTTAATGCAATTCTAAAGGTATCACCTGCAATGAACTACAATCAAATTTGTTCCGTGATTTGTACCCCCTGCGTCCGTGTGCTCGAGATAGGGACTTTGAGTATCAAGAAAATTTATTAACTCATAAGGTGTAATTCTTTATAAACCCACAAAATTTTTCACAAACTTCCAATGTGGGATATAAGAATTTTAATTCTTAAACTCTCCATTTTTCTTTCCACGTAATTCACTTTGGGTGACAATTTCTCATTCACCCGATATCTATTTTGAGCAAATAAATATGCCATTTCAATGTACTCATGGAGAAGAATACGAATCCGTAATAATCTTTCAAAATTGATCGAGTATCTAGTTTTAAATAAATTTGCTCTAAAAAAGGCTAAAAATAAGTATTTTTCCAACAATGATGTCAGTGATGGTGATGACGTGTTTAATATAATGGGTGTACTAAGAACTGATTGGATTGCTAATGAACCATATGACTAAGGTGGTGAAGAGGATGATGAAAGAATAGCAAGTAATCCTTCCACATATTACCGGCCAACCTTTTTTTGTCCGCCACTGCCACCATAGGTGGATTTTTGTAGTGGGAGGGCCGACACTCTGAAATTTTAGGATCTTTTTTACTTATAAAAGTGTTAATTTATTTGTATATATGATGTGTGGACTACTAAAATATATAATTTGAGTAGAAATGTTGAATAATGAAGAAGGTTGATTTGATGGTTAAAGATGTGAGATTGAACTTTTCATGAATCATGGTTCAAATCCAATAACAAACAATTTTTGTATTTTCTTTTCTTACAAGTGTTTACACTTGGACTCTATTTTATATTAACATAAAAAATAATTAATTTGGGTGAGATGATGGAAAATAAGTTTAGGAATGTGGTGAGATGTTCTATATCTTATGCTCATTTTGTGAGTATACGTCATCCGGCCATCTTTCTTTGTATTTTGTGAATTTTTTTCCATGGAAGAAGGCAAAAATGATGAATTAATTTCATCACATTCCTCAACTTACATACATACATACATATTACTATTTTCCATGTTATCAAATGGAGCCGAAGCCTTAAAAAAGAAAAACCTTTAAAATTAAATCTAATTTCTCAACCAAGTAAAATTACTAGTTTTGATACTAAGATTTAGTTTGTCAATAATTAAATTTTGATGTTGGGCTTTGATTCAAAATTTTCATTTGTTTTTGTAACTTGAAAAAAAATCTGTCCCCGCTCATCTAAAATCCTAAGTCTGCCTCTGGTTGCCGCCACATCATGATTGGAGGATGGCGGCAGCAGTAGAACTTTGTAATCATCCACCATTATAACTTGGTCGTTGCATGTACTATAGTTTTTGGCATAGGCCATTATAACTGTGGTTGCAATAATTTTTGGCGACGGTTTTATTAAAATATACCTAGGGTTTGAGTTCTAGAAGTTGGGATTTCCATTGAACAGAATATGGATAATCAGGGGTGGAGGGAGCATGGGCCTTGCGGGGGCTTTTGATTTGCAAAATTTTCATAGTAGATGTAAAAAATTATATTTTTATAGGGACTTTTGTGTTAACATGAAAACTAAAAGGTTAGGTTCATAAAATATTTACAACTATTGGGTCTGAAATGTCATTATAATCAGAAAAGGAAAAGAGAAAAGTTATTTGACCTTTAACCCCATTAATTTTACATAAATTGATCTTGACCCCCAACATTTCACATATTGTAGGTTTGGTCTGATAGGATGGTTCATTCCATTGATCAATATTAACAATTAAACAAACAATTAAATTTTTGAACTACTCTCCACATTTAGATTAAAAATGACATATATCCATATTATTCTTTCAAAATGTATTCTATATTTTCTCATCCTACCTTTTGTCTTAAGATGAATTTAGTGAAGTCATATAAGAGGCAAGTATTATTTTCTATTTGTAATATTTTTCATTATTTATACACTTAAATTGGTCAAATACCATCTTTTGTTGTTATGTTATAATGAAAAGATTTGAATTGCTGACTGAAAATGGACTTGATTATTGAATCAAAATTTATCAAGTATGTCTAATTCAAGCAAGAAGCGGTTTATATACATCAAGACAACGACATAAAATATATGTATTTCTTAGGATATCTTATAAGTTACATGAAAAATATGAGCTTTTAGGGAAAAAAATGCATAACATAAAATGAAAATGTGTGATTTTATATATATTTGAAAAAAAATCTTAACATTAGGAAAGACATTAAAAAATATTGAAAATGAAAAAGTCTTTCAACATTTTTAAAATACCAAGACTCGCATATGATTTTTGTAATTTTTGATCTTTGTATATCTCTTTATGTAATCAATATTTTGTATAAATTTTTTTGTTATGTTATTATTATTTGTAATTAAAAAAAAAATTACTTCGAGTTATCGAGCCACCACTAAACTAAAATCATGCCTCCACCATTGGGGAGAATGTTTAAATTACCTCATGCTCAATACTTTTTCAATATTAACATTTTTTATTTATCTTTGTGTAATATATATATATATATATATATTTAAAATTCATTAAGAAATTTAATGACTAGATACATTTTAAAAACAAACTTAAACAAGATATTTTTTAACTGGATTTGTTTTTACTTCTTAATATCCAACGGTGGACCGTTCTGTAAAGTAGGATTAAAACTCAACATGAAGAGCCGAAGAGGTGTTAAGCTGCCTACGAATTCTTCCAATTTTATTTAATAAAATTTTCATGAGATATAAATGTGAGACAAATAAATTCAAACAAAAAATTTGCATTGATTAAAAAACACGAGTAATTTGATGGTAGTACTTTTCATTATAAGGTATGATAAATACCTCTCAAAATTAATAAGTGTTTTGTTGTATTTAATGGTGATGATCTCTTAAATATTGTTATACGAACTATATATATATAATGATAAAGATGAATATTACAAGCTAGCACTCGATATTCTTGATAATTTGTGTTAAGTAACGGTGGTGTGAAGTAATTTATTTTGGTATACATGCACAAACTATAGTGATTATTAATTTACGAAATATATGTACTATATATAAGGGCCCGCTTGATAACGTGTAAAAAGGAAAATAAAAACAAATGATTTTGTGAGAGGTTTGTAAATAAGTTAACACATGTGATGAGATATCTTATTACCATGTGACTTTTTCTGTGAAAAATTTTTCTTTGGTAGTTGAGGAAGAAAATTTTTTCACAAAAAATTATGAAGGATGAGAGACATCTACTCATTAAATGAGTATAAAATGGAGAGTATTTTATCACATGCTTAAACTTATTTTTCAACTTCTTACTAAATCAAGTGTTTTTATTTTTCTTTTCCATGTTGTTATCATATGGAGCCTTAATATTTCAAATTAATTATATATATAGTTTCAGTTTAGAATAAGTCTGAAATTGAATATATAGTTAATTATTTTAACATTATCTAAAGATAATTAAAATATTAAATCACAAACTCAAAACCTATAAATGTATTAATTTCGACTAATATCGATAATAATCTATAATAAAAATTATTCACCATTGCACTACTCCTAACAAACTTTTCAAACTTCAATTTCCGATAAAATATATCGAGTAAGCATTCAATATAAAAAGCTTTAAGTAAAAGTATTGCATAACCCCTTAGATCATTCATACAAGCACCATCATTTCCTGAGCTCCTAATTTCATTTAATATTAATGGTTTTTTTTAAAAGAAAAAGAAAAGGAAAAAATTCATCCCAAGAACAACGCTAGCTCGTAACGTGCAGATCCAAATATATATCACTAGAGCTATGAACCCTAAAACCCAATCTCACCCATAAAAGTGTAATAAAAACAATCTTAAAACCTTCGAAACACAAAAAGAATAATATTTTTTTCTTCTTTAAATTTATTTTTAAAACCAGAACTTCTCTGCATGCACAAAAATGAAACAGATCGAAGTCCCCTGGAACACGTTACTATATAAATTAAACTTATAGTAAATTTTTTTAGTTGCTCCAATTATTTATTTATCTTTCATGGTTTCTTCATTGATTGCCAAATTGTTAAGACATGTAAAAAATTACACTTAATTTTTGTTCTTAATTTTACATAAGATATAACCAATGAATACTAACTCAAATAGTATGACTGTTTACTTTTCACATGAGTGGGGGTAGGGTTCAAACCCCGTTCGCAAGATGGTCATGCAGGTATGACAAATCCAAAGCGAAAGCTTTCGAGGGCGGCGATGATGTGGCCCAAAGGTAGAAGCGAAAGCAAGTTTTTGAAGAAAAGTTTGAGAGTGGCAGGAGGGTCATGGAACTATGACATAAACAGAGCGAAAGTAAGTTTTCGGAGGAGAGAGTTCGAGAGTAATGGTGATGCGGCTCAAACCTCGTTAAGGGCACAATTTCAAATCCCTTTAAGGAACAATTTAATTGGAGAGGGTTACCCCTATTTGTGAACCCACTATGATCTTTTAATAAAAAATTCGGCTCTAATCTTTGACTAAAGTTTTTTTTTTTTACTTAAAATAGATGATAGTATGTTAAATGACATACTAAAAAACTTATGGGCGCACCACTTATGAAACTGGCGTGTTCTTACAAGAATCAATTTGAGATCTAGTATTTTGTAGAATAAGAGAGATAAATAACTCATAGGATTGGTCTAGTGGCTTGTCCACCACTAGATTTTCGTAGATAGATTTAGTAGAATAGGAGAGAAAAAGAACTCGTAAGATTAGTCTAGTGGCTTGTCCACTAGATTTCCGTGGAGATCAATTAATTTAACTGGATGTCCTTTGTTTGAATCCCTCTAAAAACAAAGCCAAACACCACAAACGATACTATTGATTTTTAATACGATATATAATTATATATATATATATATATAGCGAGAGAGAGAGAGAGAGAGAGAGAGAGGGGGGGGGGGAACAGCTCACTCTATAGGTGTGCTTCTTGACATTCAAACTGACAATTAAACTTTAGGTAGATTTAGGTTGGCATATAATTAATTTATATCAACCCGAATTAATTTATAATTACAATGTTATATTCTAGTCGCCACATAAATTATTAGGTCCCCCTTTGGAGAAATATAGTCAGTGCTAGAGAAAGGCAGTTAAAAAGTAGTTTTCTAATAATTTATAAATCTCATATCAAAATATAGTCACTATAGGAGTTGAAGTCTATGTGCACAACTTCTTCTATTTGTTAAAAGTTTAATAGTAACAGCATTATTCTTCATTAAATACTTAGCTTGAATTAATTAAGTATTTAATTTTCAGCATTCAGAAATTAGAAGAAAACGCATATTATGCATACAAAACACAATTATCTAAGATCTACCTGTACAAATATAATTGAATATTAAACTAAAAAAAATTCCAAAAATCCCTATAGTTATAAACACTAAAATCCAATCCCAAAATAAAAAAAAATATGATAAAGAAGGAAGAAAAAGCTATAAAACACAATTTAAAAACCTAGAAAAGAAAAAACAAAACAGAATCATGATCAATATAGTTAATAAGAAATTAAGAAACATCCATTCGAAATTTACAATCCTTAGGACCCTTTTCAAGTATCCCACCAGAAGTAGAATTTGACGAAAAAATAACCTTCACACCTTTGCACGTGATCCTTACCCATCGCTTCTTATTTACCCTCACCAATAGCTCCTTCTTCTGCCAACTGGACATCGGATCCGGCCCAATCATCGCCATCGCTTCCATCTCCACTGCTACCTCCACCACCCCACTCCGCCGCCGCTCATCCACCACGGCATTAACCAACCACTCGTCCATGCCGCTGGCCGGCCCCACTGCAAAACTGGCCTCGACAGTCAACTGTTCCTTTGGACCTTGAAAAAAGGGCGTTAGCGTGGTGTTAGTGAGAAACATGCCGTCGTAATAAAGGGATACGGAGTCGAAGTTGTAGAGAATTGTTGCGCCATCGAACCCTTTGGTGAACGAGAAGGTGAAATTGAAATCAACGGTCGAGATTATTGGAGGGGACTGTGATAATGACGTGTTTAATATGGGTGTAGTGAGTACTGATTGAATTTCGAATTTCGGTAAATAACTGGTATCAGGGTGTAGTGAAGCCCAAAAGATGGCGCATAAGATAAAGAAAACGTAGATGAAGATACATGCATAGAGGAAACAAAAAGAATAGACAACAATATTAGAACATATCCCCTCTTCTTTTATGTCAGTTGCAGCCGCATCAGTTTTGGCAGGCGGCGGCAGCAGTTTTACTTTGTCGTCGTTGTCGACCATTATAACTTTGTCTTTGTCGCTGCACGTATCGTATTTTGCCATTAATAGGACGTCAATAATTTGAGAAGAACAACGTAATAGAGGATGAGGAGGGAGTATCTTGTTTCGGGTTTTCTATTGTTTATATATTATAGGGATATAGAGGGTAGAGTTTGGGAGAAAGACCGAAAGAAGTTGGATTTCCAATTTTGGTAACACCTAATTCTACAAGGACTCAGGTTCGAGACTTAAAAACCAATTAAGAAAACAAACGGAGGTGTATCTATACATATATATATATATATATATATATATTTATATGTATCTATACATATATATATATATACAAAACAATAATTTCATTACACAAATTTATTTAATACAATATAACATTTTCATACAAATTATGATTTCACAATTATCACAGTAAAATGGTGGACATGCCACATGCCACGTACCACTATGAGGGTGGACCAACAAAAGGTTCAATAACAACATTTATGTGAGTCGAATCTAGAACTTCTTGTTATTAGGACATGCCAAAACGTCCCAACAGATTACAATTTTTGTCAAATATATGAGACTAGATTATGTTTACGCTATTTCAATATATAATTTGGAGAGAATGTTTTGATGGAAAGAAAAGATTATTTAGTGGTTAAGCACTACTAGTCAAGGTTAGTGCAGATCATTACACCTTATCATTTATTTTTGGCATCCCATGGTTAAAAGGTTCCGTTTATCTTTGTTAAGTGAGATAAGCAAATGATTATTTCACCCTTCTCTCCATCTCCTTCTTCCACTTATACATCAATCTTAACATTCCAAATTAAAATAGATACAAACGGAGATCAAATTCTGAAGTGTATATGATTAATGTACGCTAACATAATATATATATATATATAAATAATTTCGATTTTTTGGTCTATATATTAAATGATGATGTTGGTACTAACAAACTAAAATTGAAGAATAAAATGATACTTATTTTAATTCATCCATCTCAAATTAAGTGCTTTATTTTCACTTTTACACTTAATTACTAACGAAACACCTATTACAATATTAACCATGTTTGTGAACATTATTACTGATTACGCCCCAAAATAAAGAAATAAGATTTTATATCATGTGGGAGAAGAAGGGGATGAAAGGCAAGGGCAAAATAGTCATTAATTGTTTTACTCACTTAACAGAAGCTAATGAAAATTATTAATGGCCGGTGGGATGCAAAGACCTAGATATCCTCATAAGATAAATAGATATTCTCCGAGGGATGATTCTGATCCGGAGGAAGATTACCTTCAAATTTAATAATTAAATGAGCATTTATTAAAATTGAATAATTAAATAAACATTTTACAATAATTAAAACTGTGAGACCGGCTATTTAGATATGAAAAATTGATCACATTTTAATTGAGTAGCTTTGAAGTTTGGTAAGTTTGTAACAGGTTCCCAACTCCAATCATGTACACAAACAGTAATCTTTATTTTTTTATTTTTAGTCCGAACATGTTAGGCTTATTTATCCGTCGAGTAAATTTATTTATATTTCTATCGTTTTTTGAAATAAGTTATTATTTATTGATATATTCATTGATAAATTAATTATGTTGTTTTGAGCTTGCATTTGTCCATGGATTGATTTGATATTACAAATTGAGTGTTTAAGTTGTTAAACAAAGAAAGATTCAATTTGATATTCGATCTAAAAGTATTGTTCACGATTAGTAAATAAATATGGACAATTTATTTTGATAAGATCGTCTCGATTTTACTAAAGTCTATCTTTGACCTTGGTAATAAAATTGAGAGTACATTTGGAATGTATTGGACGGGACGACGTGAAATTAATTTGTGATATTGATCACACAAATTTAATTTCACTTGACTATCGTACATGGGACCTTAATCATGAGTGGATAATAGACTTTAATTACTAGCTTGAAGTTCTTTGAGGTACCAATGGGAGATATCAAATTGCTGATCAATATCTTAATAAGTTGGGAATTAAAGTTAACTAACGAGGAACATATATTCGTAATATGGAATCCGTCACTTTTTAGGTATGATCATGACCTCACTGGTTCTTATAGTGGACATTTTAATCCGAGCTCAGTAATTCGACAATGATTGTTGAATTCAATAATGTGATTTGATCACATTGAACTTTCAGATAGAATATGAGAGTTGAGGATTAGTGAATATTCGGAAAAGGGCTTTTTGGCCAATTCTACTTGTTCCAAATATTCGAGTTGATTGACGGGGGTAACATGTAGGAACGATAGGTCAAAGGATATAATTATTGATTATTACTTCAGTAATTTCAAGTAGACTAAGAGTGCAATCTCGTTCTTTTAATGGAATATAACGTGATTAATAAATTATTTCGACTGATCAAGAGTTGATCGAGTCAAAATTAATTTATTGGAGCTCGATTTTATTAAAGTCTATCTTTGACCTTGGTAATAAAATTGAGAGTACATTTGGAATGTATTGGACAGGATCATGTGAAATTAATTTGTGATATTGGTCACACAAATTTAATTTCACTTGACTATCGTACATGGGACCTTAATCCTGAGCGGATAATGGACTTTGATTACTAGCTTGAAGTTCTTTTAGGTACCAATGGAAGAGATGAAATTGCTGATCAATATCTTAATACTTTGGGAATTAAAGTGAACTAATGAGGAACATATATTCGTATTATGGAATCCGTCACCTTTTAGGTATAATTATGACCTCACTCGTTCTTCTAGTAGACATTTTAATCCGAGCTCAGTAATTCGACAATGATTGTTGAATTCAATAATGTGATGTGATCACATTAAACTGTCAGATAGAAGATGAGAATTGAGGATTAGTGAATATTCGGAAAAAAAGCTTTTTGGCCAATTGTACTTGTTCCAAATATTCGAGTTGATTGACGGGGTAACATGTAGGAACGATAGGTCAAAGGATATAATTATTGATTATTGCTTCAATAATTTCAATTAGACTAAGAGTGCAATCTCGTTTTGTTAATGGAATATAACGCGATTAATAAATTATTTCGACTGATCAAGAGTTGACCGAGTCAAAATTAATTTATTAGAGCTTAGTTTAATTGGGTTCGATCAGGTCCCCTTAGTGGCTTCACTAATATAGAGCTATATAGGCTTATTACTTTATTTAGGTTATGTAGAAACTAGCATGAGTTATGGTACTAGGGTTGGTAAGGTTTTGGAGTACGTATGTGTTATAAATAGTCTCATAAGACTATTTTTTTACCCTGGCAAGCATATAGGCGGGACACACACAAAAGTATGAATTGTGTGTTTTCTCCTTACAAAAAACACCATATCCCTAGTGTAACCTAGATTTAGAGAGGTGACCACACACTGGCATAGTTGCTCTTGGAGAACACTGGGGAAGACTTGAGCGCTTGAAGCTTTGGAAGATTCACTGTAACGACTCGGTCCCACCTAAGTACGATATTGTCCGCTTTGGGTAGCGTCCAGCCGGGCCTCAGCCCCGGAACGTTTACCCTCACGGCTTTGTTTTTGGGAGCTCACGACCAGCTTCCCAGGGGGTCACCCATCCTGGGATTGCCCTGGTCCAAGCACGCTTAACTTTGGAGTTCTCATGGGATCCGAAGCCAATGAGCCTCCCAAAAGGCCTCGTACTTAATTAGCGACCGATTCTTACTTATATGGGTTTCCAAGGATCCCCCATCTTCCGGTGTGGGATGCCCCCTTTGAGCTACAATTCCTCCACCCAAAGGAGTACTCCATCACTCGCAGGGCGTCAGATCCTTCCCCCCAAGGGAATCGACGTCCTCATCGACATACCGTACTCGGAGGGGTCTGCTCTGATACCATTTGTAACGACTCGGTCCCACCTCAGTACGATATTGTCCGCTTTGGGTAGTGTCCAGCCGGGTCTCAGCCCCGGAACGTCTACCCTCACGGCTTTGTTTTTGGGAGCTCACGACCAGCTTCCCAGGGGGTCACCCATCCTGGGATTGCTCTGGTCCAAGCACGCTTAACTTCGGAGTTCTCATGGGATCCGAAGTCAGTGAGCCTCCCAAAAGGCCTCGTCCTGGTATCAGAGTACCACGCCGCGGAAGCTAAGCGTTCCCCTACAGGGGAAGACCGATATTGTCCCGTCCGGGCGGCTCCACTCGGCTCCAACCGAGCAGCCCTTTCCCTCAGGGTTTTGTTCCTGGTAGCTCACGACCAATTTCCTAGGGGGTCACCCATCCTGGCATTGCTCTGGTCCACTACTCGCTTAACTTTGGAGTTCTTATGGGATCTGAAGCCAGTGAGCTACCCAGGAGGTCTCGTACTTAATTAGCGACCATATCTTACTTATATGGGTCTCCAAGGATCCCCCAACTTCCGGTGTGGGATGCCCCCTTTTGAGCTACCATTCCTCCACACAAGGGAGTACTCATCACTCAGGGCGTCACATCCTTCCCTCCAAGGGAATCGACGTCCTCGTCTTAACTTCGGAGTTCTTATGGGATCTGAAGCCAGTGAGCCTCCCAAAAGGCCTCGTACTTAATTAGCAACCGATTCTTACTTATATGAGTTTCCAAGGATCCCTCATCTTCCGGTGTGGGATGCCCCCTTTGAGCTACAATTCCTCCACCCAAAGGAGTACTCCATCACTCGCAGGGCGTCACATCCTTCCCCCCAAGAGAATTGACGTCCTCGTCGACATACCGTACTCGGCGGGGTCTGCTCTGATACCATTTGTAACGATTCGGTCCCACCTCAGTACGATATTGTCCGCTTTGGGTAGCGTCCAATCGGGCCTCAGCCCCGGAACGTCTACCCTCACGGCTTTGTTTTTGGGAGCTCACGACCAGCTTCCCAGGGGGTCACCCATCCTGGGATTGCCCTGGTCCAAGCACGCTTAACTTCGGAGTTCTCATGGGATCCGAAGCCAGTGAGCCTCCCAAAAGGCTTCGTACTTAATTAGCGACCGATTCTTACTTATATGGGTTTCCAAAGATCCCCCATCTTCCGGTGTGGGATGCACCCTTTGAGCTACAATTCCTCCACCCAAAGGAGTACTCCATCACTCGCAGGGCGTCACATTCACGAGCAGAAAAGATAGGAATTGTTGTGAAGCACGCTACAAGGGTAATTCCTCAAACACTAATGTGTTTTAACAATTATATTTAATCCGGTTGAATGCACAAAATAGATCTAGGCCCTTTAAAGAGATGTTTGTTCATCACATAAAATAAATTTTCTTGTGATGTCTACATCCCGGGTTCCAACAGTTGCTATCTGAGGGAGGTTCTTAATTTTATTTCGTGTATTTAGGATTAAATAAAATTTTATTTTTTTAGTGCATGTATTAGTAAAAAGCGGTGTTAGAATTTATGTGATTTGATTTATTATTGGATTGAATGAGTTTTAATTGATTGAACAGTTTATGGCCCTAGAATTTTTTTATGGTGAAAATATGTGCATGCTTTAATGAGCCCTGTAACAAAGGGGGTGGATTACGACTCCATGTTTCCCCTTTGATTTTAATTTACTGCAATTAATAATTAGAAATTATTTTTTCATTGTATTGTTGTTCGACTTAAAATATGGGGACTATTTTCATCAACTGCCCAAAACGTGGAAGACATCGGCTACATAATTCAAGAATTGGGCTGGACACTTGCAAGTGGAAATTGAATAATTGGGTCGGCTTGTAGCTCTGTTGGTTCTTTAATTTATTTGTAAACTTGTGTCTAGGTTTGGGCCATAAATTGTTCTTATTTAATTTTATTATTGCCTTACTGCTTTAATTATATTCTGATTAAATGTCATTCATATAACATGTCATATAGATTGCATGTACACCGCTCTAGGTACTATACTCTCATGCATGATGGATATTTAATTTACTTTATTTTCTAATTTGTTAGATTAGAAAATTAAATATCATTATTAATAATTAGACTGGTTTTAAGAGTTAAAATTGATTGGAAAATTATTATTTAAAAAAAAATCCAAACCATATAAAAATATTAAGTGAGTGGGGTTGCATTGTTTAAATGAACCCACGGCCTCCCTTATTAGCTCATTAGTAAGAATAAGTGTATGCCTTGTGCCAATTTTATTGGACTCCCTAAAGGAAAGCTGCACTGTTTTTGTTACTAGATTGGGCCCAATTAGGTGATAAATTTTAAGTATTAATTAATTGCATCCGCCTTGTAGGTAACATAATTAATTTAGAACTTAAAAATTATTAATATAAGGGTTACACACTTAAATCAAAGATATCGTGGGGACTTCTTATAGAATATCCAAACGATGTCGTTGATTGCCTAAATAGAGAGGTACTAAATTAATATTGCATGTGATGCTAGATATATTAAATTTAGTGGGAAGGTCCCAGCCTAACCATAAATCATACTATCTTCTCCTATAGAGAGATGTGTTTAAGATTTTTGGGTTTTAGGTATTCGCCATATAGAAGTAGTTTTGGGTCTACTCATGCATTTAATGCATCATATATGAAACGTTTTTACATGTAGTTCATTTCAACATATCTATTTTATTTCAGAAAAATGTCGAGCAATACACTGTCCATGATTTTGACCAAAAACCAAGTAGTAGGGGAGAATTATATTGATTGGAAACGTAATTTGATGATTGTCCTCACTGCTGAGAAGCATAAGCTCGTGCTAAGTGAAGCTTGTCCTGATAAACCAACCAAGCAGTCCACAACTGCACATAAGGCTGTAAATGAGAAGTGGATCTAATCTGATGAGATGGCCCGCTATTACATTTTAGGTTCCATCTCAAATGTGTTATAGCAGAAACATCAGAATATGGAGGCTGCTACTGAGATTATGGACAGGCTTCAGGAAATGTTTAAACACCATGGCCGCTAGGCTGCCATTAGGACTATAATGAACATGCACATGAAACCAAACACGCCCGTGAGAGATCATATGCTTGCATGGATTGCTCAGTTTAACGTGGATGAGGTTTTAGGGGCTGAAATCAAATCGGAGACTCAAGTTGACATGGCTTTAAAGACTCTCCCAGAGATGTTCTCTCAATTCAAGGTTAATTATAACATGAATAAGCTGAACATGTCCCTGACCGAGCTGATGAAGGAACTCCAACATGCTGAGACTATTCTTAAGACCAAGAGTGGTGATGCCTTAGCTGTTTTTTTCGTTAGAACATCCTCTTGCAAGCTAAAAGCCAAATGAGGCAACAAGAGGAAGAAGTCTGACAAGAATAGCCCACAACATCAGTCAAAAAAGGCAAAAACAAATGACAAGCCCAAAGGAAAGTATTTTCATTGTGGAGAGAATGGTCATTGGAAGAGAAACTGCCTGGAGTACCTAGCTTCCAAAAAGTCAGGTAATGGTGAGTTATCTTTTATTGAGCCATGTTTGGTGGTTGATTCTACTGATACTTGAATTGTAGATTCTGGAGCCACTAACCATGTTTGCAATTCTTTGCAGGGATTCCAGGTAACCGGGGAACTCAATGAAAGAGAACAAACTCTCAGAGTTGGCACGAGAGCAGTGGTGTCTGCAAGAGCTATTGGAAATGTTTATTTTTATTTTAGAAATAAAAAACATTTGGTTTTAAATAATTGTTATTATGTCCTAGATATTACACGAAATTTGATTGCGGTTGCTTTATTGTTTAGACAAGGATATTTAGTTCAGTTTTTAAATTTTTCGGTGGATATTACTTCAAATAAAGCTCTTATTTGTAGGGGACATTTGAATAATGATTTATATGCTTTAAAACCTATGGATAGCTCATTGCATCAAACTGAATCCAATAAACGCATTAAATTATCTCCTACTAATGAGACTTACTTGTGGCACCTGAGACTTGGCCATATTAACCTTAATAGGATTCAAAGACTCGTAAGGGATGGTCCTTTAAGTGATTTAAGGGTAGAATCCCTGCCAGTTTGTGAATCGTGTTTGGAAGGAAAAATAATTAAGAGGTCCTTTACATCAAAAGCACATAAGGTCAAAGAAGTATTAGAATTAATACACTCCGACGTATGTGGGCCAATTAGTGTCCAAGCTAGAGGTGGGTATGAGTACTTCATCACTTTTACTGATGACTACTTAAGATATGGCTGTGTTTACCTAATGGTTCGCAAGTCTGAAGCTTTTGAAAAGTTCAAGGAATTCAGAACTGAAACGGAGAAGCAATTAGGCAAGAATATAAAAAAAAATTGATCATATCGATGTTGAGAATATCTATCCAACAACTTTAGGTCATACCTTTCAGAGAATGGGATCTTATCCCAACTTAGTGCACTAAGTACACCATAACACAATGGTGTCTCAGAAAGGAGAAATAGGACCTTGTTGGACATGGTCTGGTCAATGCTAGGCTTCTTAACACTTACTACATCCTTTTGGGGGTATGCCCTACAAACTGCAATATACTTGTTGAATGTGGTTCTATCTAAGTCTGTTCCTAAGACACCCCTTAAATTATGGAATGGGCGTAAGCCTAATCTGAGACATATTCGGATACGAGGATGTCCAGCACACGTGCTTAAAGGAAAGACGGATAAGATGGAATCAAGATCAGAGTTGTGCATATTTGTCGGATATCCTAAGGGAATAAGAGGATATTACTTCTATAGTCCTTAGGACAAGAAAGTTTTTGTAAGTACAAATGCAAACTTCTTAGAGGATAATGTTGACCTAAAAGGTCTTAATTTTATTTTGATAATAACAATAAATCAATCATGTGTAATTTAACATGTTCTTGATTTAAGATTATAAGCTTTCTTATTTGGAAAATCAAGAAAATCATGATTGCTCAAAGAAAACATGACAAGGATCATTCAATCAATATCCGATCAAGTCAACGAAGCATTGGACTAGCAAGAAGATCAATCTCGTCACAATGCAAATTCATAAAGCACAAAAAGATCAATATCATATGCCAAAGCTTCAAGGGAAAAGCCTCAAGAAAGAATCAATTTAAATAAACAAATCAAAGCATTCGAAGACTCACCTATTCGGTAATTGAGTGTTTGCTTAGGATTAATGTAAAGTTTCTTAATTGATTGATTATATATGTCAAACATGAACATGCATCATTCTTAGTTTGATCAAAATCAAGTTTGAATCAAAATTTCTTTCAAAACATCATTTTAGCAAAAATCGATTTTGAAATAAATTCATATTAAATTCAAATGATCATATTTTGAGTTTTCCCAAAAATAGGTGTCTTAGAAACTTATTTTTGAAGTCCCCAAAGCATTAGAATTAATTTTGGAGCTTATATGCAAAAATTGGGATTTTTGGCCTTTTGGCTTGTTGGGTAGCAGAGCCCATCAGTCGACTAAGCAGCTTTGCTCATTCGACTAAGGGTCCATCATTCGACTGATGGTTTTTCTTAGTCGACTGATGCTCCAGAATATAGCCGTTGGACTTATGATTTTTTACCATTTTTGGTACCAAACTTCTACCAAACCTCACAAACGGCTATATCACTTTTGGGACTATATATACACTATCTAAGACACATTTTGACAACCTTGAATCACTCTCATACTCTATACTTCATCTATCTTCATTATCTAAAGATTCAAGAAATTATTTTTGATCAATCATTAATCTTTTGAGCTATATCATCTTGATCAAATAGGATAACTCTAGTGTGAGCTTCAAATTGTATTCTTTACACACTTTAGAGAATTATTGTAAATTGGTGTGAATCACCAAACAATTAGAATTCATTTGTGAGAGGTAAATCTCATAAGAAAAACAATAAGGTAAATTCTTATTTAGAATTTGTGAAAGGCAAATTTCACAAGGTTAACAAGAGGGTATCTTGTGAGAGTGTTGTGGTATAGCAACACTTGTAGAGTGTGTCAGAAGAATACACTTGTAGTGGTTTGATCTTCACCCGGAAGGAAATTGTTATTAGTGAAAATTCTCGGGGAACTAACCGAGCGCGGATTATGGTTTGGTAAACCAAAACCGTGTGGACAAAAAGCCTTGGACTTCAAATCAGTTCAATCTTTCTTACTCAATCTCTTTATTATTGATTGTTTGATTATTTGATTATTTGCTCTTGAGATTGTTTATTTAATTGTTTATGTCCTTACATTCCTTGATATATTTGTTTAGTAAATTTGTTTTACTTAAACATTTTCGAAAAGATTTTTAAATTTCGCATTTAGTTTCAAAAACCCTATTCACCCCCCTCTAGGGTTATTTTCCGACCAACAGATAAGTATATAGAAGAATGTGAATCTAAGAGTAAGGTTCTTTTGGAAGAAATGAGGGGAAACGTTTTCAGCTCATCCACTCTAGAGATTCGCACTGAACCTACTAAACTGAAATTCACATTTCCACCATTGATGATGCCTTGACGCAGTGGGAGAAAAATGGAGGTACAACCTACCATACTTACTGGTCCGAATGCACCGATATGATAGGAGATCAAGTCCCTCATATTCAATCACCATTTGGTACTGAATCTGAAGCAGTGGGACATGATGAAGGAGAAGTAATGATAGAACAATCACAATTTCCAATTAATCAGGAACCACCACAACTTAGGCATAGTGGGAGAGTCATTTGACTATCCTATATGTACTTGCTATATAGAGAGTCTTTCGAGGATGTCTCCACTGGGCAAGAAGAGGATCCCACTTCATATAAGGAAGCTTTTAATAATATAGACGCTGACCATTGGAGGAATGCCGTGGATACAGAAATGAAATCTATGTACACTAACTTGGTCTGGGAGTTTGTAAAGATACCAAATGGGGTAAAACCCATAGGTTGCAAATGGGTCTACAAGAGAAAGAGAGGAGTAGACAAAAATGTGGAAACCTTTAAAGCCAGACTAGTCGCTAAGGGTTTTACTTAACGATAAGGTATCGATTACAAGGAAACCTTCTCTCTTGTGGCTATGTTTAAGTCTATAAGAATCCTCTTATCCATTGCAGCTCATTTTGATTATGAGGTGTGACAAATGGATGTCAAGATAACATTTCTTAATGGGAGTCTTGACTAAAGCATCTATTTGGTGCAACCAGACAATTTTAACCAAAATGGTCAAGAGCATAAAGTATGCAAACTGAATAGGTCCATTTATGGACTTAAACAGACGTCTAGGTCCTGGAACATCAGATTTGATTAAACTATCAAGACTTATGGTTTTGATCAAAATCCTGATGAACCTTGTGTATATAAGAGGATTAAAGATAGCAATGTTATTTTTCTAATACTGTTTGTTAATGATATCCTACTCATTAGGAATAACGTCAGAGCATTAACTTCAGTTAAAAACTGGTTGGCATAACAGTTTAAAATGAAGGACTTAGGAGAGGCCAATTATGTTATAGGAATTCAAATCCTTCGGGATAAAAAGAACAGGAGAATTGCTCTATCCCAAGCTTCACATATTAATAAAATATTGGTTAAATTTGTAATGCAAAGTTCCAAGAAAGGTCAAATGCCTTTCAGACATAGAATTCACTTATCACGGGAGCACTGTCCTAAGACTCCTAGTGAGGTGGAATACATGAGGCGGGTTCTTTATGCCTCGGCTGTAGGAAGCCTCATATATGCTATGCGAGCTAGATATTTGTTATGCTGTTATGATTGTCAGTAGATATCAGTCAAATCCAGGGCCATAACATTGGACTGCTGTTAAGCATATTCTCAAGTATCTTCGCAGAACTAGAGATTATATGCTGGTCTATTCAGCTCCAGATTTGGTACCTATAGGTTATACTGGTTCTGATTTTTAGGCTGATAGGGACTCTCGCAAGTCCGCGTTAGGTCAGTATTCACATTAGGTGGCAGTGCTGTAGTTTGGAAGAGTATCAAGTAGTCTTGTATTGCTGATTCCACCATGGAGGCAGAATATGTGGCGGCTTGTTAAGCAACCAAAGAAGCGGTGTGGTTAAGGAAGTTTTTGCTAGACCTTAAGGTGGTTCCTTCTACATCACAGACCATCACTCTGTAATGTGATAATAGTGGAACTGTGGTAAATGCAAAAGAACCAAGAAACCAACAACATGGGAAATACATTGAATGAAAATACCACTTGGTTAGAGATATTGTTCAACGGGAAGATCTGACAGTAAGCAAGATAGCATCTGCAGAGAATCTTGCTAACCCCTTTACCAAAAGCTTACCTGCCAATAGTTTTGAGAGGCATATTGAAAATATGGTTGCACTTAACATGTCTCATTTACTCTAGGGAAAGTGGGAGATTGTTAGGCGTTTTCTCCGTCAAGTAAATTTATTTATACTCGTATCATTTTTTTGAAATAAATTATTATTTATTGATATATTGATTGATAAATTAATTATGTTATTTTGAGCTTGCATTTGTTCATGGATTGATTTGATATTACAAATTGAGTGTTTAAGTTATTAAACACAGAAAGATTCAATTTGAAATTCGATCTAAAAGTATTGTTCACGATTAGTAAATAAATATGGATAATTTATTTTGATAAGATCGTCTCGATTTTATTAAAGTCTATCTTTGACCTTGGTAATAAAATTGAGAGTACATTTGGAATGTATTGGACGGGACCACGTGAAATCAATTTGTGATATTGATCACACAAATTTAATTTCACTTGACTATCGTACATGGGATCTTAATCCTGAGCGGATAATGGACTTTGATTACTAGCTTGAAGTTCTTTAAGTAGGAATGGCAACGGGTCGGGTATGGGGTGGGTTTGGCCATTACCAACCCGACCCGCATATATACTACCCTGCCCCGAACCTGAGACGAGTTTTTTTAAAAAAAAAACCAAACCCGCCCCGTAAAGCATACCTAGGAGGCCCACCTTGCCCCGACCCGACCCGACTTGCCTTTAATTATTATTATTTATAAATATATAAAAAAAATAGAGAAGGGGAAGTGTTAATGTATATGATATAATGGTCCATATTTGGTAAAAAAATGTCTATTTTTTTTTAAAATAAATACTATATATATATATAAAAGTTTTATATTTATATATATGCAAGTGGGTTGGGTCGGGTCGGGTTTTTAGTGGGTAAAACCCTAACCCACCACGAACCCGGTTTGGGTTTTAAAAAAAATTACCAAACCCGCCGCAGTTTAAAAAAAAACCCGCACCGAACCCACCCTATCTGGGTTGGGTTGGGTTTTTTTGCCATCCCTATTTTTAAGGTGTCAATGGGAGAGATCAAATTGCTGATCAATATCTCGATACGTTAGGAATTAAAGTGAACTAACGAGGAACATATATTCGTAATATGGAATCCATCACCTTTTAAGTATGATCATAACCTCACTGATTCTTCTAGTGGGCATTTTGATATGAGCTTAGTAATTTGATAATGATTGTCGAATTCAATAATGTGATGTGATCACATTGAACTATCAAATAGAAGATGAGAGTTGAGGATTAGTGAATATTCGAAAAAGGGCTTTTTGGTCAATTCTACTTGTTCCAAATATTCGAGTTGATTTACGGGGGTAAAATGTAGGAACGATAGGTCAAAGGATATAACTATTGATTATTACTTCAGTAGCTTCAATTAGACTAAGAGTGCAATCTCGTTATTTTAGTGGAATTTAACGTGATTAATAAATTATTTTGACTGGTCAAGAGTTGACCAAGATAAAATTAATTTATTGGAGCTTAGTTTAATTGGGTTCGATCAGGTCCCCTTTGTGGCTTCACTAATATAGAGCTATACAGAATTTTTACCTTATTTAGGCTATGGAGAAATGGGCTTGGGTTAGGGTACTAGGGTTGGTATGGTTTTGGAGTATGTATAGGTTATAAATAGTCTTATAAGACTATGTTTTGCGGAAATTCTACATTACACCATTAAAATTTTTTAAAAATACCGCAAACTGAAAAATACTGTTGACCTTATTGGTCTTAATCTTATTTTGATAATAACAATAATTTAATCATGTTTAATTTAACATGTTTCTTGATTTAAGATTATAGTTTTCTTACTTGAAAAATCAAGTATAGCATGATTGCTCGACGAAAGCATGCCACATGACAAGGATTATTCAATCAATATCTGATCAAGTCAACAATGCATTGGACTAGCAAGAAGATCACTCTCATCAATGCAAATCCATGGAGATCAAGATCAATGATCACATGCAAGAGCTTCAAGACAAAAGTTTCAAGTGAAGATCAAATTGAAGAAACAAATCGAAGCATTCAAAGATTCGTTAATTCAATAATTGAGTGAGTGCTTAGGTATTATGTAAAGTTTCTTATTTGATTATTTATATAGCTCATACATATTGATATATCTTTCTTAGATTGATCAAAATCAGTTTGAATAAAAAATCATTTCAAAACATCATTCTTACAAATACCGGTTTTGAAATAAATTCATATTAAATTCAAACGATCATATTTTGAGTTTTTTAGAAAATAGGTGCCTTAGGAACTTATTTTTGAAGTCCCTAAAGCATTAGAATTAATTTTGGAGCTAAAATGCAAAAATGCAAAAATTGGGATTTTGGCCTAATGGACAGAGCCCATCAGTCGACTAAGCAGCTTTGCTCAGTCGACTGATGCTTTAGAATATAGCCGTTGGATTTCTGACTTTTTACCATTTTTGGTGCCAAACTTCTACCAAACCTCAAAAACAAATATATCTCTTTTGGGACTATATATACATTATCTAAAACACATTTTGACTACCTTGAATCACTCTCATACTCTATTTTTCATCTATCTTCAACATCAAAAGATTCAAGAAATTATTTTTGATCAATCATTCTTATTGAGCTATAAATCTTGATCAAACAAGATAACTCTAATGTGAGTTTCAAATTGTATCCACTACACACTTGAGAAAGTTATTGTAAATTGGTGTGAATCACCAAACAATTAGAATTAAATTGTGAGAGGTAAATCTCATTGACAACAAGAATGTAATTTCTTGTTTAGAAATTGTGAAAGGTAAATCTCACAAATTAGCAAGAGGGTATCTTGTGAGAGTATTGTGGGAAAGCAATACTTGTAGAGTGTGTGAGAAGAATACACTTGTAGAGGTTTGTTTTTCACCCGGAAGAAAAACGGTTTTATTGGAATTTCTCGGGGCACTAACGGAGCGCGGACTATGGTTTGGTAAACTAAAACTGTGAGGACAAAAAGCCTTGAACTTCTAATTGGTTCAATCTTTCTAACTCAATCTCTTTATTTACTTGCTATATTATTGCTTGCTTTGAGATTGCTTGATTATTTGCTCTTCTGTTTACTTGTTTGTTATATCATTTTCTTGATATATTTGTTTAGCTAAGTTATTTTACTTAAACATTTTCAAAAAGTTTTTAATTCCGCATTAAGTTTTTTAAAACCCTATTCACCCCCCATCTAGGGTTATTTTTCGACCAACAAATACCATAAAAGTAAGAAAAAATTCTTAAAACACCATTACATACACCACAAAGTACATACTAAATTTTACCATAAAAAGTACAAAAAATTTCTTAAAATACCACTTTAAATAATTAAATTAAATGATTTTTTTAAAGGTTACCTTATTTCTTTCTCTGTTTCACTTTCACGCTATCTCTTTCACATTCATGCCCAATCGTTGCTTCTTTCATCCATAAGCCCTAAAAATACGTCGCTCCTCCACTGCTGGTCTCTCCTCCACCGCCGATCGTTCCTTCACGTTAGTCTTTCTCTCATCTCTTATTCCTCCACCACTCATTCCTCCGCCGCCTTAGAAACTCGCTGGTTCCCTCACATTGCTCTCTGCTATCTCTAAAGTACATCTCTCTCACCGCTCATTTCTCATGTTCATCTTTCTTTCCTGGCTTTATTTGATTCTTTATTTGGTTGCTAAAAAATTTGAAGAAATTTTTGGGTATTTTGTTTCTCAGTTTTAAGTGAGAAATGCTATAATTATAACATATCTTGTGGATACGAATACTTTTACAACTTTTCTTGTTTGCTTTCCATGATGATTTTTGAAGGAATGGGCTTTAATGATGCATATTACATGTTTGATGAAATGCCTGTGAGAAAATTTCCTTCATGAATCTGATCAATTTGAGGAGGGTGAGTGTTCCACCATTTGAGAGAGACATAAGTGCTTTTTTTTAAAACACTATACTTGGAACATCTGTAATGATAGTGCAAAATTAACTTGTAAATCATATGTGTTGACCAATTTTTACAAAAAACTTGGAACACTAAAAAAATTATATGCTCCAATGGTACTTTTGCAAGGTCTTGTGTAAAATTTAAAATAATCAATAAGATTCTAGCACATGTTAAATATCAATTTAAGCAATTTCTTATTTGTTTTTGTTGTTTTATAATTACAATTGGTCTTAATTTATATGTATTAATTAGTTGATATAAATTTATTCTTCATACAATCTTGATGCATGTTTCTATAGGACCTACAGGTCTTATTCTAAAGAATCTTGATGCATGTTTTTAATTTGTGCAAAGTCTTCAATTACAGGTCTTATTCTAAAGATGACCACCCGCAAAGTGCCAACTATGTCAGAGAGAACGGAAAGGCTATGGTTGAAGAGGAAGATGACCGTTATGGAGAACAAAGTAATCAAAAAGGTAGTGGAGATAATCGCAATGGAAAAGAAAGTAATCAAGAAACTAGTGAAAATAAACATGAAGCAGCAAAGACAACAAGTGAAGATGAACATCAAAAAGAAGCCACAAAAACAAAAATTGAAGAACGTGAATTTGTAGCACAACCAATACAGTCCATACGGCCTAAGCGCCTAAGCGGTGTAAAAGCTGCATTTCAACACAAGGCATGAAGCAATGTCGTGTGTAAATGTTTAGATATGTTGGTTTAATTAGTTTTTTGACTTGGTAAAAGCAATGAAAATATTTTTTTGGTAGAATCTAGTGCTTAGATTACGGTTTAATTAGTTTTTTGATTTGGTAACAACAATGGAATATTTTTTTGGTACCTAGATTTTGTATTAAGTACAAGCGCTTAAATTATGGTTTAATTAGTTTTTGAGTTTACTTTTGGTGTATTATTACTTTCTTTTTTGTTAATGGACGAGGTTCTATACTAATCATGTGGTAATATATTAACTTGATTTGCATAAAATTGAGATATTGGTTTTGTTTAGAATGTTGATTTGTTTTGAAACTTTGTGATCTGCGACAAGATTTTGGAAAGTATGAAAAAGCATTTAACTTTTGTCAAAGTTTTTCATCTATCTTGACACATTATTACCAAAAAAACATGTTAAACTCGGCATATAGTTGCCGATTCTTAAAACTCGGCAATGTCCAGCTGACCAAAATGTTTGTCTAAGTACTCTGTTCAGCAAGAAATAGTTTATCGAATTATATACAATTTAATCGGCAAGACATCACCAAAAATATAAGTTAATTTCGTCACTATGATACCGATCTAGCATGTTTCGATATTGTCTTATTATTATTCAGACATGTTTGGCCGATATTTTTACCAAATCTCGGTTGTAAATTGCCGACTTTTGTGCTTATATTCGGCTATGGATTACCGATCACTGAAAATTTAGTGTTTGCTATGATTATCCTGCATGTTGATATTATGAGTCAAAATTACACCTTATATATTTTAAGTTTGAATGCCAATTATTTTATTTTATTTTTATTTTTTATTTTTTATTTTTTATTTTTTATTTTGTCTTTGCATCCCATAGTTAAAAGGTACTGTTAATATTTGTTAAGTGAGATAAGCAAATGACTATTTCACCCTTCTCTCCATCTCCTTCTTGAATAGACACAAACGGAGATAAAATTCTGGAGTGTATATGATTGTACGCTAACATTATATATAAATAAATTCTATTTTCTGGTCTATTAAATGATGATATTGGTACTAAAAAACTAAAAATGAAGGACAAAACGATGCAAATTTTAATTCCTTCATCTCACATTAAGTGCTTTATTTTCGCTTTTACAATTACTAATGAAACGCCTATTTCAACATTAATCATTGTTTACAAATATTATTTTTGATTAGGCCCCAAAATAAAGAAAAAAGATTTTATATCATATGGGAGAAGGAGGAGATGGAAGGCAAGGGCAAAATAGTCATTGTCTTACTTAACGGAAGCCAATGAAAATTATTAAACAGTGGGATGTGCAAAGACAACTAGTTATTATGGCAATTAAACAAATAGGAACTAACCAAGCTGTTTTTTTAAGTGTTAGCTAAAGCCACTCCATTGAGATCCCGTGTTTGAATTAATATATTCCTCTAGATACAATTGTTAAAAAAAAGCATTTGACTATTCATTTGATAAATAATACGTTAAAGTTAACAATGTTATTCTTGACAATCGTATTTTTTTCTTAATAATTAAGATTGTAATACCTGCTATTTAGATATGAAAAAATTTATCACATTTAAATTTTCACAAAAAATGTTGATCAACTTCATGAGGGGTTGAATTTCTCAAAAAATACTTTTAATTTGATCGTACTGAATTTTAAATCTCATGATAAAGTTATGTCATTAGTAGTTGAAGTTTGGTAAGTTTGTAACATATTTTAAATTTAAGAATGGGGTTCCATATTTCCATTCCCCCAACTCCTATCATGTACATAAACAGTAATCTTTATTTTTTATTTTTAATCCAAACAATCACAGATATAGTTGGTCTTGATCTTGGGGCCAAGAGTTAGTGCGCGAGGAATCGAAGTTGAGATTTCTTAGTTTTCAACTAAAGCACTTACCACTTGATCTGCCCAATGTGATACAAATTGCAACATTGAAAAATTTGAAAAAAAAAATAAACAAACAAAGAATGTTAAATTGATGCATACTAATTAACGCAATTATCTAAGGTTTATTAATCCAACTAAATTTTAACTAAGATTCAAAAAATATCCTAAGAATGGTAGCTTTATTCCTACAGTTATAAACACAACACAAGATTCTATTTTGGCTTAATGACATATTTGACCAACGAATATTATTATTATTTTTAATTTCACCACTAAACTTTTTTTGTCTAGAAACCCATTAAACTTTCAATACTGTTTCAATTTAACCAAATCCTTTAACACTGTTAACATTTAAGGAGTCTACGTGATATCTATGTGGACAAATGAGATGGCAGAAACGGTCATGTGAGACACATGCGGCATGATATTGTGATTTAGGTGAGTTTAGGGTTTAAATTGAGGAAACGATAGTTAAGTTCTGTGGAAAAAAGTGTGCGTATTTTTCCTTATCAAAATAGAGCTCTTCGTTTGAATGGGGAGAGCTTCACACGTGCATGTCCATTTTATCTGTCCACGTGGATGCCACGTGAACTCCTTTATATCCAACTCAGATTTGCCGATAACTCTAATTAATGATGTTAAAGGGTTTGCTTAAATTAAAATGTTATTGAAAGTTCAATGGGTTTTTACACAAAAAAGAAAGTTTAGTGACCAAATTAAAAAAAATGATAAATTTGTTAGTCAAATATGTCATTAAGCCTTCCATTTTTGGGAAACAAAAACACAAAAAAATACCAATCCGTAAACGTACTAGAAAAAAACGAAAAAGCATAAAATCAGTGGTTAAATTCAAATTTACAATCCTTAGGCCCTTCTTTAAGTGCCCCCAAAAAAGAAGAATTTGATGAAAACACAACCTTAACCCCCTTTACACGTCACTCTCGTCAATTGCTCCTTCCTAAGCCAATCTGAATTCGACATTTCATCAAGCCCAATCTTCTCCGTCACTTCCACCTTCACCCCCAACTCCACTAGCTCTCGCCGTCGACAGTCCTCCACCATGGCATTAACCACCCACTCGTCCACGTTGGCGGGCCTCACTGCAAACCTAACGTCAACAGTCGATTGTTCCTTTGGGCATTGAAATAGCGGAATTAAGGTCGTGTTAAAGACAAATACATTGTGGTAATAAAGGGATACGGAGTCAAATTTGTAAAGAAATTTTCTGGAATCTAATCTATTAGTGATCAAGAAAGTTAAATTGAAATCGACAGCGGAGATTTTAAGAGGATACGATATAATATTAGTGAGTAGTGATTGGATTTGGAATTTTGGTAATGCAGTCTATCAATAGGAAATATATATATATATATATAATCAGAGTACATGATCACGAGGTTACCAGAGAAGTATAATAACACAAAGAATACATGAAAATATGAGAAAAATACAAAAAAAAATCCCTGAGGTATGACCTTACGTGCAATGTTTCCCCTGATGTTTCAATTTTCTCAATTTAACCCCTAAAGTACATTAAGTGAAGAAAAATAAACCCTGACTCTAAGAACATCCAAAATACTAAATTGAATCTAACGGGGACTGCACAATTGGAAATTAAATTACTTCGTGGAAATTAATACACCACATTGGAGCATGTGAGAAGCATGTGGTCATAGGTAAGGGTTTTGTTTGTCTTAATTTAAGATTATATATTCATTTGCTTTGTCTTAGAGCGAAAAATCTAATAAAAGGGAAAATCAGGGTAAGGGGAAAAATCAAAATGTGCTCAACTAATAAGTATCTACGATGCTCCGATGATACTGAAGGTGCAAGATATGGTGAGTTTTTATAGGATTGTGTTGGTTGGTAGTGCATATATATAATATAATGTATATATACACTAATGTATATGAATGTATATATAATATAATTTGATTACTTTGGTAACTGTAAAGTAGATGCAAAAATCTTGTAAATGGAAGATTCCTTTGTTAAAAGGTTATAACTGGTCGGTCGAATTATTGCTTTCAATGTAGTGTTTTTATATTATAGTGCTTTATTTTGTCAGTTTATATATTGAATAATGCCTGTGGTCCACTGTTTTGCATAGAAAATGAATTAAAAAAAACTTTTGACTTTAAAAATGTTATTGCTGCAGAAAAAGGTGATGGATACTTTACTATTGAACTGCATCATGGTGGTAGGGTCAAAGGTGATTTAACAAAGGAATATGTTAGGGGTAAAGTTAATTTTTTTGACTATTGTAATGTTGATATAATGTCCTTGTTGGAGATTGAAGAGATGGTACAGTCTCTAGGCTATAATGGGGAGCTAGAATACTATTATGTTGTTGACAATGTTAACATGTGTAAGTTAGAAAGTGATACTGCATTTATGAACATGTTGGCTGTGGGGTTAAGTCCAATAAGCTATAAAGTAATTAGTATTTATGTGAACCACTTAAGTGTAACAAATGTGATTGAAAGCCAAGTAGAGTCATGTGATGGTAGGACCTTTATTGAGCCTACCAATGATGCTAGCAAACTAAATGACCCAATATTGGTTGAGCTTTTAATTGATGAAGTCGTTGATGTTAATATTGATGTTGAATGTGAAAATAATAATGTAGTGACAACACTACTGATCTTGAATACTTTATTGAATCCGATTATAATGTAGAGGAGGATGATGCATTGTTTAAAGCAAATACGGATTGGGATGCTGAGTGGGGTGGGTTGAGGGGAAGTATTGATATTCCAAAAAAAGATAGGGCAACTAGGGTGATGTGGATACCGATTGCAATGATGGAGAGTGCCATGATTCTGAAGAACTTAGAGATGTAACTTTCTCTTTCTCTGATTAAGGTGAAAGTGGGGGAAATAATAAGAAAAAGAAAGTTTAGTGGCCTGAGTTCAATGATGATGTGGATAAGGAGGACACTTAATTTAAACTAGGTATGATGTTTAGTTCTTCTAAAACACTGGCAGATACTATAAGGCAGCATGTTATTAAACATGGAAAGCAAATCAAGCTTAAGAAGTGTGAGAAGACTAAGGTAAGGGCCATATGTAAAAAGGGTTAGAAGTGGACTTTATATGCTTCAATTTTGCAAAATGAATCTACTTTGCAAATAAAAACCTTTCGTAATGAGCATAGTTGCCTAAGTATTTTGTAAACATCAATGTCAGTTCAAATTGGCTAGGTAGAAGGTACGTTGCAACCATTAGATCTAACCTAAAACTGCCACTAGGCTCATTTCAAGAACAAGTGATGGCAGATCTCAAATTTCAAGTGTCAAGGAGTAAGGTGTCCAAGGCTAAACATTATGCATTGAAGCTTATATATGGTACTTTAAAGGAACAATATAGTATGGTGTATAACTATGTTGCAGAACTAGTGAGATGCAATTTAGGGACCACTATGAAAATTCAAAAGGGTGGAGATCAATTCAAGAGGATGTATATCTGTTCGGGTGCTTTAAACAGTGGCTTTTTGAAACATTGTAGGCCACTTATTAGGATGGATGGGTGTCATTTAAAAGGCCCAACTGGAGGGATATTACTGACAGCAATTGGAGTGGAGGGTAATAACTCACTATACCCATTAGCTTATGCTGTGGTGGAAAGTGAAAACAAGGACTCTTGGATGTGGTTTATAGATCTGCTGATGGATGATATTGGCTTCACAAATAGTAATGGTTGGTGCTTTATAATTGATAAGCAAAAGGGGTTAATGCCAGCTCTAAAAGAATTGTGTACAAATTTTGAACGTAGATGTTGTGTTAGGCATTTATACAATAATTTCAAACCCAAACAAAAGGGTTTAGCACTGAAAGATGCATTATATGCTTATGTAAGGTCAACCACAATAGTTGAATTTGAAGAGCAGATGGGTGAACTTCGAAAACTAGATGATGAAGCATTTAAATGGCGTGTTGCTAAGCCACCAACACAATGGTCCAAATCCCATTTTAGCACGTTTGTAAAGTCAGACATGCTTCTCAACAATTTGTGTGAGAGTTTTAATGCTATGATATTGGATGCAAGGGATAAGCCAATCCTTATAATGCTTGAGAGGATTATGTGTAAACTGATAAAGGAATAAGGTTTATTGTGTCCAAAAGTTTAGTTGATAGTGGAAAAGATTAAACATAATGCATCATTTTGTGTACCTAACTTTGGTGGAAATTCCAAATTCCAAGTGAAAGGACCAGATGTTCAATTTGTTGCTGATTTGGAGTCAATGACTTGTGCATGTAGGAAGTGGGAATTGATGGGAATACCTTGTGTGCATGTTGTTAGTGCTATGTTTTATTGTGGTTTGGAGCCTGAGAAAATTGTATATAAGTGATATCATATGGATGATATTATTAGTTGCCATGAGAGTTGTATTCAACCATTGAATGGTCTTCGAATATGGCCCAAAACTGGCTTAGT
Organism: Lonicera japonica; assembly: GCA_021464415.1. Taxonomy (NCBI): domain Eukaryota; kingdom Viridiplantae; phylum Streptophyta; class Magnoliopsida; order Dipsacales; family Caprifoliaceae; genus Lonicera; species Lonicera japonica. The sequence continues at coordinate 25,388,404 of CM038463.1, forward strand.
GAATGTTCAACCTCCAATCTATAGTAGGCTACTAGGGAGGCCTAATGCCGGAGCAAGAAAACCTGAGGTGGATGAAAAAAATAAGCAAAAAACAGGAGCAAATCCATATAAGTTAGGGAAGCAGCATCAAAATTCTTTAAAGTGTGGAAATTGTGGGAATGTTGGCCATAATAAAAGAAGTTGTAAGGAAAAGCAACAAATGAAAACTGTAAGTATAATTCACTATCATATATATATATTCAATTGTATAATTTACTATCGTACATTCACTTGTATAATTCCATGACAGGAAATTGGTAGGGCTCAAAAGAATAGAGGGATGCCAAGAAAAATCCCTGTAAGTATCAGCAATGCATTAAACTAATATCTTCTTTATGTGAACAATTATAAAAAAATTGTAAATTTGTTTTATGTGGATGGAGAATCAACAGGAATCCGGGGAATTGAAGCATCAATTGATAAGGCACCAACAAAGAAGATGAGAACTAACAAACTTCTACTCAAAAAACTAAGTGCTGCTTATGTTGGACACACAGAAATACAATTCTCTCAACCTTCAACTGAAGTTTTGTATCCTACTCAACCATTAACTACTTCTTTGAAGCCTACTCAAGCATCATAATCAATTCCACATATGATGTTCCAAGGATAAAAGGTGTATCTAAGCAATCGAAACAAGGTTTTATCACAACCAACTACATCCAATGCCAGCAATGAAAGTACTGCCCTAGAGTCCATTACCTAGATAGGGAAATTCCCCCAAGAAGAAGTCCTAATTATCATTGTAAAGTTGTTTAGTTTTTTGAAATTTAGGCTAGTTTCAAAGTGATAAGATGGTGAACACTTTGTTTTTTATTTGCCCAATTGATGTGCTCTCTTTTTGTGACAATGGTTGGGCTAGTTTGTATGATGTGGGAAAAACTCTTTTTTTGGTCAATGGATATCAAAATACAAGTATTTCTTTGTTTTGTTTCAACTTTGTGTTTGATACATAGTTGTTATATTATTTGCTCTGTTTTTAAAGAAGATGAAAAATACTCAAAATATTAACTTCATTCATTTAGTCAACCATTTACAAGGTACATTCCCATCAGAAAATGCAAACACTACCATTATATTCATTACTACCATAAAACCAAACTTACCCTCTCACCAAATACCAATTTAAACCACATTCTTTGTTTCATAGTTGAGGCTACACCAAAACAAAAAAAAAAAGTACAAATAGTCATGGTTGGGCTAGTTTGTATGATGTGGGAAAATTCTCTTTTTGGTTAATGGATATAAAAATACAAGTATTTCTTCGTTTTGTTTAAACTTTATGTTTGATACATATCTGTGGAGGTTGATTTCCACTAGGGACTTTGCTATGTTATTTGCTTTATTTTTAAAGAAGATGAAAAATACTCAAAATATTAACTTCATTCATTTAGTCAACCATTTACAAGGTACATTCCCATCATAAAATGCAGACATTCCCATTACATTCATTATCACAAAACGTAACTTAACATCTTATCAAAAACCAATTTAAACCACATTATTTATTTCATAATTGGGCATGCTACACCAAAACAGAATACAAAAAACATAGCAGTCAAAGCAATCCTCGGCCATTTTTCACATTTTCTTCCCTTTCATTAATCCTTCTTAGCAAACCGGGGATTATTTGTCTTGAACGATGGCACATAGGATGGTCAAACCAGACAAAATACCCACATCCACTAGGAGTCTGTATCAAAATAAATGTAAAGCAAGCTAAATAATTACTTAAATCTTATACAATTTTTCAAACAAATAAATAGTGAGCTTTACCCTAAAAAGTTGGCATCATCTGAACCTTCTTCCAAGGTTTGAATCTATCCACAATGTGCGTAACGCAGTTGGTATTCCACAAAAGTAATGTTGCCCATGGAAATCTGTAACTCGTGCTTTCTTCTGCTCTCTCTCTCTCTCTGATGTGTATTTACCTCTCTTTCTCTTTATACATACATATATGCTTGTTATATATATATGTGTGTGTGTATATCTTTTAACAGGATTGTATCTAATTTTGGCGCCATATGCTTCTCACGTGCTCCAATGTGGTGTATTAATTTCCACGATGTAATTTAATTTCTAACTGTGCAATTCACGTAAGATTCCGTTTGGTATTTTGGATGTCGTTAGAGTTGGGGTTTATTTTACTTCACTTAATGTACTTTAGAGGTTAAATTGAGAAAATTGAAACATCAGGGGAAACATTGTACGTAAGGTCATACTTCAGGGTTTTGTTTTCCTGAAAATATTTAGACATATCCTCGGTTCTTTTTTGTTAGTAGTCGTCTTCTTATTAGAAGATGGTAGCAGTAGAACTTTGTTGTTGTCGCTGACTATTATAACTAAACTTTTTCACCGCATGTATGGTAGTTTATGGTGGTGGCAGCCATTAAAAGGTAAATGCTAAGAGAATATTAATAAGGTATTAGAGGAGGGGATATTTTTCAGGTTTTCTACTGTTATATATGACATATATATATATATGTCTGTAGAGATACAGAAGCTAGGGTTTGGGAAAAATAAGTTGGGTTGGTAATTTTTTTCTTTTTCACCGAATGCATTTTCGACGAAGTCCGACTTTAGTGGCAAAGGAAATTAAGAGTGAGGTGAAGGGTGCGTTTTGGTAACAATAACTCTATGGGGACTTATTTGAGACTTGAGTATAGTTAAGATGATATTGAATTAAGGGACGCATTTTGGAATTTTTTATTATATATATTTATATATGATACTAGATTACGTGCACATTATTTCATATATAAATTTTAGAGAAAGGTTTGATTGAATGCAAAAAAGATTGTTCGACCATTGAGTATTAACATAACTTGTTTACTAGTCAAGGGTTCATGTCCTGCTATTATTAAATTTCTAAAGGAAAAAAATGTAAAACTACCAAATGCAATTGTTGAAGAAATATTTAGACTTAAAAAACAAAAACATTTTTATGGGAGGTGCAAATTTAGACAAATGAGAGATCTTAGGTTTAAGTCTCACCAAGAGGGTTAGGGTGGGGTTTTCTTTATTTGTATTTAAAGGAAGAGATTTAGACCTCTTTTCTTTTTTAAAAAAAATGATATTGATTTCACATCATCATTTAAGGAGAAATGCTTTCAACATGTATTTACACCTAGGGTGCTAGCATAGTGGAGATAAGAGTGGGTTTTTTTGCTCCTATGCCTTGGTTCGATTCATGAAAACTCCGTTTTTCTTCACCCCCCACTAAAAAAAAATTGATTATGTTTAATTAGTATTCATTGACCAAAAATAATGGTTATTTTTTCTCAATATTCAAAATTGTGAGGCCCATTATTTAAATTGATTTGAAATTAATCAGATTTAAATTTTAAAAAAAATTAGAATACAAAGATAATCCAAATGTGAAATGGCCGGTTGTTTTTTGTTTTATTTTGACCAATAAAATTAGTGATTTTGTTTTTCGGGGAGCTAAATTTGGTTAAAATTTGATCTTGTTTATATTATTAAATCAATTATCATTGTTATTTTAATTATATCATTGATGCTCTCAAACTATTAAGTTATTTCACTTTTGCTAACGGCATAAGAGTGAGCAAATTCTGAGCAACATGACAGCTGAGATAACAAATAAGTACTCCTTTCGCCCCAACTAATAATACTTTGTGGTGAGAACAACTCAATCATATCTTTCATTAGATAACCTCTTTACATAGGGCATAAATACAATAGTAAATAAGGTTAATAAAGAAGCCAAATATGGCCCATGATACGTGATTTACACAGTAAAATCCCTAATACATACTGTTGACCTAAGGTCTTAATCTTATTTTGATAATAACAATAAATCAATCATGTGTAATTTGGGAGCATATTATTCATTTACATTTTTATCTATGCACCTATTTAGGGGGAGTATATTATTCATATGCTTAAAATTATTATCTTTTTATAAACACACATTAACTTTATTGTCATCATCAAAAAGGGGGAGATTGTTGACCTTAAAGTCAATTAATCTTATTTTGATAATTACAATAAGTTAATAAAGTGTTATTTAACTCGGTTGTTCCAATGATGATAGCCATTTTAACCGATATATCCTCCGACCAAGTGTAACTTCAAACCGAAGCAAATCTCACGCAAGCTTTACAAACGTCTCTACTCACAAGAAATGAACTCAAGTGACATACATGTACTATACAAAGCCAAGAAAAGATCTAGATCATCAAGCAAGTGAAGATATGCACAAGAATGATCTCCACATGTTCTACAAGTTATCAAAACCAAGAAAGGATCAAGAACATCAAACAAGTAAAGATACGCACAAGAAAATCAAGCATCACGAAGACTCGAATTATCATTAAATGGAGTGAGTGCTTAGATTTTATGTAAAGATACTTTATTGATCAAATCCCTATAGCTCAAACATATTCTTACATCTTTTAAAGATTGATTCAAACTAGCTTCAAATTGAATTTATTTGAAAAACATCATTTTACAAAAATCGAGTTTCAAAATAAATTCATATTAATTTTAAATGATCATATTTTAAGCTCTAATAAAAATAGGTATCTTAGAAACATATCTTTGAGGTTCAGAAAAATCATTAGAATTTTATTTGAAACTAAATTGTTAAATTGCAAAAATATTTTTATTTTTACATTTAAAATTCGCTCAATTTTTGTCCAGTTTTGATCTAACGGTAAGATGGATCGGAGGCCTTCCAGAACTCCGATCATTTTGAAATTTTTACAGTAGTTAGACAACATCTCCTGGAAATTTTGACTAAAATTTGAGCATGATCCAACGGTCAAATTGGGAGAAATTAACAAAACAAATTTGAATTTTTTTGTCAAAACTAGCTGTTGGAACTTTGACAAATGTGCAATTTTGACCCATTAATTAATTAATCCATTACAAACGGCTACAAACTTTTTCAAGCTATAAATATGAGATTTAAGACTCATTTTTAATAACTTGAATGATCATACAAAACCATTTTTCATATATTCTTATTATTCAAGTATTCTAGCTAAAGTATTGATCAATCTCTTCATTCTTTGAGCTTATATTCATTGATCAATATTGATATCTCTTAGTGTGAGCTTCATTTGTATTTTGTTATACACAAGAGAGATATTGTACATTAGTGTTTGTCACCAAAACTCATTTTGAATCATAATTGTGAGAGGTGTATCTCATAGATTAGCAAGAGGGATTTCTTGTGAAAGTATTGAAGGTGTTTTCAATACTTGTGAGAGTGTGTGAGAAGAATACACTTGTAGATGTTTGATCTTCACCCGGAAGGAGATCGGTTATAGTGGAAATTCTCGGGGAACTAACCGAGCGCGGAGTAGGGGGAACAAGCCGAACCGTGTGGACAAAACATCTTCGACTTTAAATTGGTTCAATCTTTTCTTACTCAATCTCTTTATTTATTTGTTATATTAATTGATTGAAGTTGCTTATATTATTGCTTATTCTTGGGATTGATTATTTAATTGATTGTTTTCCTTGATAAACTTATTTAACTAAGTTGCTTTGCTTAAATATTTTAAAAACGTTTTAATTCTGCATTAAGTTTTTAAAACCCTATTCACCCCCCTCTAGGATATTTTCCGACCTACACATACTATATTTAGACGATAGCACACTACGTGTAATTTCCTTCAACACTTCCCCTTGTGCTGAGTCGGAGATAGAATGGTACTTGTCTTGTTGCCTCGTTAAAACTTTGTCAAGTAATAAAAACCATGTAGGAAAAAATAACCTTGATCGAAGGAAAAAAAGTATAACATTATGACAATCATGTTAGACTTCCTCTGTTGAGTCTATAATTCCATTTGATCCTTACGTCGATCAATAGAGTTTGCATGTATCGTTACCTCATTAAAAACCTTAACAAGTAACAAAACTCAGTGAAAAAAATAAACTTGGTTTTAGAAAAATAGTATAATGTAACATCGTGTGGATGTTAGACTCTCCCTCAAGTCTACACCTTCCCCTGATGTTTACATTAATCAAGGAATTTGAATACTTATGCATATATCGTTGCCTCTTTAAAAACCTTACCAAGTAACAAAACCCAGTGGGAAAAATAAACATTGGTCTAAGAAAAAAACTACAACGTAAGCGCAAAAATTCCATTATATTTCACACCTTCCCTTGATCATTATTTCGATTTTGGGTGTTATGAAAGCCTAAGCACCCCTATGTTTTTCACATGCTTTTCAAATATGGCGTTAGGTAAAGACTTGGTGAAATAGTTTGCCATATTCTCCTTAAAACTTTGTGTGGGCTAGAGAGATACCCAATACCAACAAAATTAATCAAGATTTTATTTGGAATTTCACTGTAGGGGTGTCCATTTTAGCATTATCATTTACTTTAGATGTTGCTGTCGCATTCATTTTTTTTTCTTTGTAGGAAAAGAACAATCCCAAGCTAATGGTTCTTTTTAGATGTCCAATTATGCTGTGTTGGCGCTAAACTAAATCTAGCTAACAAATTCAATGCGAATATTATGTCTGGTTGAGTATATTGTGCTAAATGCAATAATGCGCATATTGCTTTTAGATAGGAAGTTTCATCTCCCAACATATCTTCGTAATCTTACTTTGGACGAAATTGATCTTTCCTTTAATATAAACTTCAACCGATCATGGGAGTGCTAGCTGAATGCGTTTTGTCTAGGTTAAATTGCCTGATTATCTTTTGAACATACGCAGACTAGTGGATTAGTGTTTCACAAGCTCGATATTCTAGATTAAAATTTAAACAAAATTCGAGCTTTCCCAAGATTCTTTATCTCAAATTTGGATTTCAAGTAGTTTGCGGTTTCTTTTAATCCATCAAGAGTACCTATACAACTACGATTGTGAATCTAGAACTTGTTTTCTTTATGAATACACAGGGGCATAATTCATTGTTCGTATATCCCTTTCCAATTAAGTAGTCACTTAGACAGGTATACCACATTCGTCCGGATTGTTCCGTAAAGTGAGTGTTTCAACCTAATTGCAAACACTCTCCGTAGTTTAGAGTCACTTGACTTGGATAATGTAAGGCCATCAATCACTTTCATATATATTTCTGAGTTAAGACCCCTATAGAGATATATAATAATCACATCCATGAGCTACATTTTCAGTCATTTGAAAACTACCATGCTAACTAAGTAGTAGAGTGTTATAACATTTAGGCAATTCCAGAACTTCTGCGGGAAACCTTGCACCACAAGGTGGGACTTTTACTTCAAAACTTCTTTTTTCTCATTCATGCTTCATGGCAAATAATTATTTATGTCCTACAGACTTTACACTTAGCGCTGTTAGCACTACCGAACTAAATGCCTGTCTCTTTGCCAGATAATGTAATTTTGTCTAGATTGCTTATTTGCATTTAGGCCAATTTTACCCTTTGTTGACATTTTGCAACAGAGCAATGTTCTACATCATCGTGCATTTTGACTCATTGAGCAATAGTGTATCATTAATGCATATGGAGAATCTTTCCATTAACACATATGCACTCTCTTAACCCATTGAGATTTTTTTATTCTCTGAAATCATTTATAACTTTAGGGCATCCACTAATATTAATTCATGGACATAAGTATAATCAGATATAATCTCATGAAAGGGGGTTTTACATTAATGATTAATTGATCAATTTGTGCCTTACTCCACCTCTTCTTTTATGTGAGTATTAACTCGGCGAAAACAACGTGAGTTATTACACCCAAGTGCAGATGGTCGGTCAAGTAATAAATACTCGGTAAGTCCGAGGTCGATCCACAGGGAGGAGGATAATTCTTTAAATTAAGAAAGTCTCTTTCAAGAAGAAGATGAGAGGAATGTAGATTGATAACTAAAATTACTAGAGATAATATGACTAAACAAAACATAAAACTAAGACTATTTCGATCCTAAAGGTACCGAAACATTAGTATGCTAAAGGAAACTAAACTAGCATAACAAGAACATGGAATAAAACTAAATAAAATAAACACTAAAAATAGCGTGCTAAATTAATTAAATGCGTGAAAAACTTTAATTAAAATCAAGAATAAAAAGTGTTAGGGGTATCCATAAGTTCCGAGCACCACAACGGGCAATTCAGTGGACCGGGAATCCTTTTCTAATTAATTTTTCTTTAAAAATCAGCCTACTTTCCACAAGTTAATTGATTTCGAAAACTCTTATTTTTCGCAATAGTAATTATGGAATCAATTCGCAGTACTTAATTTTACTAAAAACACTTATTTATTAAAGTGAAGTAGTGCTTAATACTACAAAACCTTTTATTAAAAGTGATTTTAGAAATATTAAGTAAAGACCACAATTTAATTCAAATAAGTTAAAACATGATTGTAATTAAATTTAAAACTAAAACAGGAGATGAAAATACAAAATTGGCGATTTTTGTATCAAAAAGTAAGGATCAAAACTAATACCAAAAACAACGTACTCTAGTTTCAAATCTAAGAGGATACATAACCAATTAATTTAGAGAGTTTAGACCACTCTCTAATTCGACTGGTTAAGGTTTAGCGCAAAAACAACTATTCAAACTAGTTTAGTTTTTTTATCGAAAAAATTTATTAAATTTATTATAAAAATATGTGATTAGCATACTGAGATAATAATTTAATAAAAATCAAATTTATAATGACCTATTAACCTATATAAAAATTAATTAGAATTAAATTTTGGTCCTAAAAATTATCGCGTCGGTATACCCGTTCTTTACAGACCCCTGACTAATGAAATAGCCAAACATATCTAATAAATTCATGGATAATAAATTAATCAAACAAAACAGCGTATATAAGTTCATAAATTGAAATATAAATAAAATCACAAGTATGCAAAATTCATATCAAGAATTAACAAAGCGGTACAAATGAACGCGTGTAGACCAATAATTAAATCTGAAAATTAATCTTCAAAATTGTTCTTGAATACTTCATCTCTGACTCCTAAATAAACACCAAATGAACTAGTAGAAGCGGTACAAAATGAATATTTAATGTGTAAAACAAAAAATTAAATAAAGAAAGAAGAATGAGAGAATGGAGAGAGAGGGAGTACATGGAATTTACTCTATAAAAATAAAATTTCATAAGTCATATATTAAGCACAAGATCTATAGCCTAAATTCAACTTACGCCATCCATCTAGGCTAGGCCCACTAATAATTTCTTGCACTTTTAATTATCTTATTCATTCGCGCTAGAATATGATCCTCCGGCGCACTGTTCGTATTTTGGATATAACTTTGTGTTCTAAACTCTGATTGATGCAAGGTTTTCACCCAAGTGTATCTAACTCAAAGATATAAAACTTATATTTCTGGAGTTTTATTCAAATTTTGCATGGATAAATATCAAAATTGACTAGAACAAGGCGTTGCGCACGGTGGATCTCTTCTTCAACTGGAAATTTTCTGAATTGATTCAAATGACTTTTTCTTTACTTGGGTTGATTTATCGGTTTCTATTAGTCTCTTTCATCGACTCCCTTCATGCTTGAGCTTGGAATTTGCTTTTAGTTCACATCTTGAACTCAATTTAGCTCCGAATTTGATCGACGATGATTAATTTTTGGAGAATTTGTTTCTGGATTCATTCTTGCTCATTTTTAACTTGCAAAAAGGTTAAAATGCACTAGAAACAAACATATTATCATATTTCATGATTAAAACTCAACTCTTAACAATTAAGGATAATTAGAATCATATTCATGCATATTAAGCCATCTAAATATGTATAAAAATTCAATATTTTAGCTCGATCAAGTATTTATCGAACTAAAAGGCCTCTTTTTATTCCTTTAGGGAGTCATGGCCTGAACTACACCGCCACTAAGTGTGGTTGCACGCCTCTTTCTGTAATATTGTGTCCTTTGTTGAGGACTTCTAACCTTGCAGGCATATTGCAGTTAATATGTTTGATCTTGTCACTTTTCGATATCAGTAAATGTATCAGGTATTGAATTTGTTACAGTTTAAAGATCAATTATTCTTTTTTACTTCAATGTACATTGTGATGTTTGTGGGAATCAAGATGAGATAGAGTGACCACGACAATTCCTGTCTTTCTTTTGAAAATCTCTTTTCCTTTCTCTCCCTAACGACAGGAAGACTGTCTCATCAAAATAACAATCCGTAATTCTTAGCAGTAAAGAGATCACATGACAAGGATTTTAAATGGAGGATTATCGTTAAGGATTCATATCCAACGTTAACTTAATTGTCTCAATGGGTCCAGATTAGTGCACTGTAGAGGTGTAATCGGCACATATGCATTAATATTAGGCTAATATCCAGTTACCAACTAGTACGCATATAATAGTTTTCTAATAGTTGGCCTTGAAACAAATAAATAAAACTGCGTGCAATATTGTATAAACCTCTGGCATATATAGGCAATATGGTGCCTATAACCAATGCCCTATTTATCATATATATCCTTTTGATAGTTGCTTTTGTAAGACCTTTTTGCCTACGCACATGTAGAACGAGATTCTTTACTTCGATTTTATGCAATAATCATCAAATACTTTTGATGTAAACTCTCCAACTTTATCGAGTCTTATAGACATAATACAGTAATCAAGGTAGTGAACCCTTAAGCGTATAGTATAGACTAAGAGGTTTATAAATGCAGCTTCCTTGTAGACAATTATTCGATGTGTGATAAAAATGTCAAATTATCTACCAAATCCATAAAGTACTTTGAATGGTTGCGCATTTTGAATGGATTAATCTACAAATATATCATTATATTATTTATAAGAATGGTATAATTTATTTTGTATCTTTAGCATAAGAAGGTGTCGATTCTATTTTTGCTAAAGAGCGTGCTTTGAAAAATCAGGCGTCATTCCTTTGACTTGGTCAATGAGGTATAATAGGAAGGGGAATATTGCTTCCAACATTTCATAATTCAAGGATTACTTTTGAGCATTACTAATATCAACACTTCGCAATGTGTTGAATTTTTGTCCTATTTATTTATTACTAAGAATAAGGAATGTCCGTGTAAGTACTTTAACACATTGATCATCATGACCAAGGTGCACTAGGCAAGTATGTCAGAGCCTGAATGAGTCAGTGTCCCACAGTACATTATTGGAGACGTCATATGATTCGACAATCCTTATTGTGTACATTCCACTAGAATGACTCAGAAGTTTCTCTAAAATGCATTTCTTTGCACATTTGTTTAGAGGCAAAATAAATATATTTTTGTTCCATTCGTACATTCGGTTTTTGGATGATTACTGTTGGTATGAATATCATTAACAAAGTTTGAGTCGCTCTAGATGCATATAGAGCGTATGTGTCTTTAAACACCATTTTAGCAACAAAATGGTTAAGCAGTTCTTCGCTCTTACACATAGGTATTATAAGTTATTAATTGCATATTTCGTTGAATGGTTATAATGTTCCCACTATCAACCAATCATTAAAGTTATCCTCGATTCATTCCTACAGTAATAAAATCAAGTATAAAATCTGAACATGTATAAAAAAAAGCAAACATATCAAATACATTAGAATAAAGTCTAAAATTTTAATTAATAAAACCAACGATAATCAATTAAATATCTTTTTTAGAAATCTAATCCACCAAACCAACGTGAACTTTAAGACAAAACCATAATCTAAAAATAATTAAGCAATATGCCTAGTTAACTATCTCTATAAAATAAAATGAAAGCAAATTAGTCAAAAAATGGGTGCATCCATTGACTGAGCAAAGTCCTCCTTGCCACTAAAGTTTGTGATTATGAAATTGACATCAGCGTCATTTTCTTCTTCATTCATAAAGTGATATTCATGTTCTTTAGACTCTCGATATCTCTTGTAACTGGATGTTATTTTGGCACTTGCATGGCAGTTCTTTTACCAGTGCCCAACAACTCCACACCTGTAGCATGGCTCGTCGCCAACTCTTTCCTTTTTGACGAGAGGGTTCTTCAGTGCATTTTACATTTTATTTCCCTAGTCACTAGATCTAATAGCACCATTTCTTCACCATACTTTGGAAGAAACTTCACGACCTCCATGTCCCTTTCCACGTTGTGCTTTATTGCCACGTGAGTAAGGATTAGCAAGTCCAACCCCCTTTGCATTGTGGTTATTTTCACTGTTCATCTTACCATAATTAACCTCAGGAATTCTCTTTATCCTAACGAGGTTGGCATTGTTATTCAAAAGAACCTCATTATGCCTCTCAACCATTTATACTGGGTTAATCAGCTTATTGAATGTTGTGATTCTTTTATTATCATACTCAAGTCTATACTAGTTCGTTAGTATAAGGGCTAAAGTAGGAAAAGTGAAAAGAGTTTTCTGGATCATGTCATCTTCTATGAGATCCTTTCCACAGAAGTTAAGACATGCCTTTAGGTGCAACATGTCATTGTTGAAGTTGTTAACTATTTTATAGTCATGCAAGCGGATTTTATTCCACTAAATGATCAATTTTAGGAGCAAAGTGTAATGAATGTTCCCAAATTGTCCCTTAAAGGCATCCTATAGTTTTTTAGGTGTCTTCAATTGAAGGTACTTCCAGCGTATGCTGGGACCAATATGTCTCCTTAGAAACATTAATGCATTTGCTTTCACTTTGTCAGACAATCATTTGTTTGTGGGGTCTTTAAGGTCTGCAAGTGTGGCAGAATATTCGTTGGCCACAAAAGAGGTTTTCACATCAGAAATCCACCGATAGTACTCAAGTCCTTTTTAAGTCCAAAATGTCAAATTCGGGTTGAGTTAGGTCGGCCATCTTAATAAACAATAGAGAAAATATTACACAGTTATAAGTACATCCATATTAGTTACTTTCCAGGAATATAAATTAGATTTCAAAAATAAGATCCATAATGGTCACATTTTTCGATGCTTTATAAAAATATTTTATTATAGTAATTATAATGCGCATAAACTTTCATTATCATGGCATATTTCAAATTTATGACATATTAAAAAAAATAACAATATAAATAATTATGAAAAATACAATTATATAAAGAATTTATTTTTTTTGTTTAATTAAAGAAAACAATCAAATTTTATACAGTAAAGTAAAGAAGAATTAAAACAATATGTAAACAAATATGCAAAATATGGAACACAAATAAGCTCAACAAAGGCAAACTTCAACTCATCAAATATATATATATAGGGATACTTAAATGGTGTAGAAAGAGGATATAAAAAAAAAATCTTAATGACACACCGTATTTTTTAAAAGATTGAATATTAATTTTTGCTGGACAATGACAATGACAACATAAACCTCTTTTTAACAAAAGTGTAGAGAGTTCTTCTATCAGTAATTAAAATCAGGACTGCATAATGATATCAAGAAAAGCAATTCATTTTTTTTAATTGAATTTTCATGGTAGCTACAAATGGAGAAACAACAAAATCAATAGTTGAAAAGGAGTAGCAAGATAACGTGGCCAATGTGATTTAACAACCCACTTTAAAGAGGCAATGCATAGCAGATTAAGACAATGTAGTAATTCTAGAGAAAAAGGCTTCTTAAAAAAATTCGGCAGGTTCTTTAAAAATAATTCACTAGTATACATCAACTATCCAAGCAATTCGGCAAAGTTCTTTAAAAATTTGGCAGCTTTTATTTTTTTTGAGTATGAATATTTTAATATTAAATTATTATTTAAAATGTTGTTGGAACCCTTTCAGTTATCTGTTGTCAAATCAATCCGACTGTATTGTTCTTTCTTGTTCATTTTTATCGCAAACAAACAAATTACAAAAAAAAAGTACAACCATTATAAGAGTAATATAATTATTATAATGAAGAGAAGGTACAAGAATTACTACTTGGAAAAGGTAATAATCACGGACCAGGTGCAATTCTTCATGACTGAAAATCATCTAATGCATCTGTCATTGAAAAATGGAAAATCTTGCACAAAATTAATCCTTTAAATACATGCACACATTGGCAACAGCCAACAGGTTATTTAATAATATTCAACTTCTTTAATAATATTCACTTGATGGCGGATCAATTAATAAAGGCAAACCCATAACGTGAATGTAGAACAAACGAGATTATATATATCAAGCATCATTCCACAAGTATATATAAATATTAATTTATTATTGGTTTTTTTTTTACCAATGATTCATAAATACTTTGAAAGTTGGACGACGAAAGAGGAGACTAGTGGTGATGGCAGCCGACAGCTAAATTTTTTTATTTTTTTTTTTAGGGTTAGAGTTATTAACTCTGAGGGTGTTGATAACGTGTTGTGAAAACAACTGGTTAATAAAGATTTAATAATATTCAACTTCTTTAATAATATTCACTTGATGGCGGATCAATTAATAAAGGCAAACCCATAATGTGAATGTAGAACAAACGATATTACATTTATCAAGTATCATTCAACAAGTATATATAAATATTAATTTATTATTGTTTTTTTTCCCAATGATTCATAAATACTTTGAAAGTTGGGCGATGAAAGAGGAGACTAGTGGTGATGGCGGCCGGCGGCTAAATTTTTTTTTTTAAGGTTAGAGTTATTAGCTCTGAGCGTGCTGATAACGTGTTGTGAAAACAACTGGTTAATAAGGAAGTCCAATATTGCCCATGATATATGATTTACACAGTAAAATTCTTAATATATATTCTATCTAGACGATAGCACATTACGTGTAATTTCATTCAACATACTTTGATTTTAATGCCTTTTATCGAAAAATTTAAGAAATTTGTAACATTGATTATGAATTAAGGTATCAAGAGAAAAAAAAAAATTAAGACTACCAATTTGGGGACTAAGAGCATCATGTAGATAAGGCCACCGAAACCTATTTGACCATACTAGATCGTCGCCAGCCCGCCAGGTCCAAAAAGTGACGATGTCAGAATCACGCTGGGCTAGACTAGTTTGACCCAAAATGTCCCAAAGTATTCATGTCACCTCATCTGGCGGTGATGCGTGCTATTTTTCGGTCAAATTCCTTTGTTTAGGTTCCCGAAGTCGCAAATTTACTATTTCTAGTAGGTTTAGATTCATAAGTTGAGTTAGGAATGTCATATTTGACTTCTGTCAAATCCGGCGCCATTTTTGGCATCAACACTACTAGATCCTATAATCGCCGAATTCTCATCAACACTGTCGGATCCTATAATCGCAAGATTCTCAGCATCAACACTGCAGAATCCCATTAGCTTTGCAATTTTTTATTTTTGGCAATTATTTTGAACTAATTTAAATTTATTTCATTTCTTGCAGTTTTCCCCTTTTAAGGAAGATTATCATTAAATAAAATTTCGAGTGTTTTATTCTTTATATTGAGTGTTTATTCCTTAATCAAGATTTGTCCATTCCATTACTTTCCTCTACGAAAGAGCATCTCCAATAATAGTTTATATTTGAGTTTTGTGTAGCATATACAACACTTCAAAACTAATCACCAACAGTAGTTTATATTTAAGTTTTGTGTAAAATATAAAAGGGTAATTTTGTTCTCACCCACAAAATTATTCTTTTCACCCCGACTAATTTTTAAAATTTGACAGATAAACGTAAATTTTACTAACCAAACAATCCCTTATCTAATTTTTCAATTATCTCCATTCACCCACTTTTTTGTACTTCTCTCAAACACCGATTCCTTGGGATTGATCATCTTTTTTTATTTTTTCAAGAACTCTGAATAATTAAATCACCTTTCTAAAATTAATTTCACCTTTAAAACTCACAATCCTACAATTTTCTGTTTTTGACAAGTAAATTAGGGTGAAAAAATGGAGTAATGGATGAAATTGAGTCTAGTCAAAAATTGGAAGCCAAGGCTTTTCAAGCGTAGATTGCCCTTAGTTTTAAAATTTTGACAATATATGCTATATACATACATATATATATATATGCCTGTGTATCTAGCCAAAAATTGGAAGCCATGGCTTTTCAAACAATGATTGCCCTGAGTTTTAAAACTCTCACAGTATATACTATATACATACATATATATATATATATATTTATATGTCTGTGTGTCCTTATTTGTGTACCTTATTTTGGTTGTATTAACTTATACAAATTAATCTAATCAAATTAATTTACTCATTGTAAATGAAATTATGCATTCTACATCACATCGGGTTTAGAGGTAAAAATCCGGTGTTGATGTTTCATTAGCCGTCGTGTTTTGGAGTAGAGAGTTTGCTGGAGTGTAGTTACGGGTCCACATTTCGTTTCTCCTACGAAGGCGGTTCAAAGTCTGGCCGACACCAGTGATGCAAAACTAGAGAGATATATTAATGGAGAGAAAGAAAGTCTTGTTTGGCAATTGAAAAATAAATGGGGTGAGTTTACGGTATTTGAAAAAATTTGATGGGGTGAGTTTCAAGTATTTTTAATTGGGGTGAGAAGAATAATTTCGTGGGTATATTTAAGAACACCCATATAAAACACTTGTAAAGTTTTCAGCCTCACTATTAGGTTAACTTTTTTCTTTCCTCAATTTTTTATATAAAACTTTAAAATGTAATAACTTTTAATACAAAACATATATTTTAATAAAAAATCATATACCTTAAATCTTCTAATCAAGACCAATAAATTAAGATCCATTGTTATCATATTATTTTATGTATACCAAAATTCAAGAAAAGATCATGAAAAATTGCATAAAATAACATCCAACACGCATTGCAACCTTATTGGTTTATTCAAAATTTTCATAAAAACTTAGAAAAGTACCATCTAAGCAAAAAAATATAAATAAATAAACTTCAAGTTTTATATAAAAATGTCTTGACAAATAAAATTTATACAAAAAAATTATACGACAGTTTGAGATATTCTAACATACTTTTAATTTGATTGAACCTAATCGAGAGAATGCTAAAATTCATGCCTAAAAACTTTTCAACACTAGCATTTCCCACTTAGATGTGTAAGTTCTTTTTCCAGTTCTGTTTATTATATATTTTTAAAATTAAGAATTTAACGGTTAGCTATAATAATTCTAAAATAAACTTAATGACATAGGGAGTGTCTGTTTCCGTCTCTTAGTGCTGAATGGAGGAATATTCAATGGAATATGATTAAAATTTATCAGCCTCAGAAGCTTTAATAAATTTTATTTTGGTATAAGCTTATATTTTTGTCTTGAGATAACATAGCCATTGGACTTTTAGCCGTTAGCGTCTATTTATTATTGTATCAAGAAGGTTCGAAGTTGTACTCACTTTGATGTGCTAGAATTCTTGTTGTATTTATCTATTATTGTGATGATTGTGAATTTAAAACACTTATATGTAAAAATATAAAATAAAAAATTACAATCTCATCGTTTTGTATCGAAAAATAAATAAATAATTCAAATTAAACAAACAATATTTCAGAAGTTAATGACTAAAAAATAAAAACTACTTTTGCAAATTTTATTCACCATTAAACACTTGGGGAATTAATCTAACTAAATATTAAGGCTCCGCTTGATAGCAACATGAAAAATAAAAATAAAAACAACTAATTTGGGTGAGAAGATGGAAAATAAGTTGAGGCATATGGTGAGATACTCTCTATCTCATACTCATTTTTGTGAGTATATGTCCTCCATCCTTCCTTTAATATTTTGTGGAAAAATTTTCTCCACCATCACCCAAAGAAAATTTTGTCATGAAAAAAAGCAAGAAGCAAGAGATAATCTCACAACATACCTCAATTTGTTTTCCATCTTCTCATCTAAATTAGTTATTATTTTTTTCATTTTCCATGTTGCTATCAAACGGAGAAAAGTTATAAACACGTACTGAATCAATTCTTAAAAAAAGAATTAAAAAAAAATGAATAAAAAAAGGGGGGAATCAAATCAATCGCGATATTCAAAATAACAATCCTTAGGCCCTTTGTCAAGTGTCCCAAAAGAAGAAGAATTTGACGAAAACACAACCTTAACCTTGTCACACGTCACCCTCGCCAATTGGTTCATCGCGCTCCAATCCGAATTCCCCATCCAATGAGGTCCAATCTTCACCGTCGCCCCCACCTCCACCCCCACCTGCACCACCCCTCTCCGCCATCTGTCCGCCACTATCTCATTAACAGCCACCCACTCGTCCGCGCTGGAGGACTCCACAGAAAATCTGGCCACGACAGTCGACTGTTCCTCTCGGCCTTGAAAAAGGGGAACTAGCGTCGTACCAAAGAGAAATTTGTGGTGGTAGAAAAGTGAAACGGAGTCGAAGTTGTAGAGAATTGTAGTGTAATTGAGTCCTTTGGTGATCGAGAAGGTGATATTGAAATCGATTTTACAATGGGATGATGTGAATGATGTGTTTAATATAGGCGTTGCGACTATCGATTGGATTTGGAATTTTGGTAATCCAGTTGTATCAGGATATAAATTATCGACGATGAAGTAGATACTTAAAATTGAGATGAATAACACTATAACAGACCCTACAATCTTTTCGTGTATCCCACATTCTTTGTTAGCCCTTGTATCGGCTTTGGTAGGCGGTGGCGGCTGTTGAACTTTGTTATCACATTCTTTTTTGTTAGCCCTTCTATCGGCTTTGGCAGGCGGTGGCGGCGGTTGAACTTTGTTGTCATCGTCGTGGACCGTTATAACTTTGTAACCATGGGTATCGTAATCTTTGGCGGCGGCCATTAATAGGACGTCAACAGTTTGATAAGAGTAGGTGATAGATAACGATGAGAATAGGAGTTATGTTTTTGATGTATTCTACATGTGTGTATTTATAGGGTTTGGGGAATAGAAGGTGTTTTCAATTGAAATTAGTATTCTCTCATAAAACCAGTAGGATTCCGAGTTTGTGATGGATTGTTCAGGTTGGACTGAGGGGTTGGGTTGAACTGGACTAAACCATACTAATTTTGTTTTTTAGTATATAACTTACACCGTAATATTTTTAATTGGACTATGTTAGACTATAGTCTGCGAGACCCGGTACCGCACATAGATATATTAACAAATGTTTTTATTATTCATATCTTCTCTGTCAAGGAACCTGGTGATCACTTAAGTACGAGAATAGTTTCACTTCAACTATTTGAAAAACTTTCAATCCACCTAATGGTGGAGTGAGTTTATTGAAAACATAAAATATATAAAAAAAAAATGAAAGACATACAGGGACATTAAAAATTAGCATCAAAAGCAAAATTTGTAGCACTTATAAAAAACGAATTTACTAATTAATGTCCTCTATTTTCACAAATATTTAATTCAAATTTATGTAATTGTTGCAGTAAACGGTCTCAAAGTCAATATTAAGTAGAATCAAATAAATTAAATTTACCCACATTATCAAAGTCAAAAAGGATAAACTCGGTTGCAAACTGTTAAGAGAGAAAAAAAAAACAAATTAACAAAAAAGAAAAACTAAATTCACCCACATTTACACTAAATAATGCCCTAGAATCAAATAACTTTAAAGAGTCTAATAATTATAGAATTCACTACAATACTCACCCATAATTGGTTTGTTGACTAAAAAAAAATCATAATTGATTGAGATTTTTTCTAATATTACTTCCCTCGATTTCAAATTGACGGTTCCATTTTCATTTAGAATATAATCAATCTAAAAAAGTAATAAATTCAAAAACTAAAAAGTATTGCATGTGTGTTATTAATTATTCTTTAAGTTGAAATTAGTATTTATTTAAAAATATTATATAATTAAAGACGAGTAATCGATTTAAGGAGCACAAGAATAAAATGAAGAGCAAGTAATTAAACTTGAGATGTGGTGTTGTACAGTATATACCAAAAAAAAAAAAAAAGAACTTGATGTGGTGTAAGAAAAAGTACAAGTGGGCTAGCTTCTCATGAAACTTAAATCTACTATTTATCTCTTAAACAATCGTGAGCATTCTTCATGGGTCTCAATTTTAATTTTTTTTTTTTTAAATAGGAAAGTTTCATTCCTTTTATTATAATAATAGCGAATATTTTTCTATCACATCTTAGATGAGATTCCAACTTAGGAATTTTCTTAAATTCAGGTGTGTGTCTTACTAAATATGTCAAAGCAGGAGCAAAGCCAAAAATTTGTTTAAGGTGGGATCTTAAAGAACACTTTATGAAAAATTAATGAGTCACTCCCTTAAACACTTGTTTTCGCCAATAATTATATAAAGATTAAAAAAAATCTCTTTTGGTGGGGTACATGCCCGACCGTTAGGTAAGCCCCCTCCGCCTCCAAACTAGCCTACCCGTCATGATCATTGATCAACATAATTTTTAATCACTGTGCCAACATTAATTTTTATTCCATGGGTCTCAATTAGATAAGCATTTTTCACAGGCCTAAATTTGATGAACGTTCTTCATAGCGGGAGGCAGGGCGGGCTTCAGCACAGGACAAAATTTTGAAAAATCTATTAATACTAGTAAAAAAATATATTTAATAATATAAGCCCACCCCTTTATTTGTATCTGTCACTATTAACCCACCCCTCGGAAGAATCCTGGGTCCGTCATAGGTGTTGGTGGTTGCTGATAATGATCATGGGTTTGCAGATAAAATGAAAGATTTTTTAACAGAGAAGAATAAAGAGAAGATTGTTAAACTAAAAGACAAGAACTACGTTTAAAGATAATATTGCAAAACGACGTTTTTATTTTTATTGAATGAGTTAGTACGTATGTGGCAAGAAAAGATGGCGGTTTTTGGTTAGGGGAAATCGGGGTGAGATGAAAGAGTTTTATGCCGGCTTTTAGGTTTGTTAATTTTTTATTTAATTTGAATTTTGTTGGGAGGTGAGATTCTAATTCATGGGATCTCCCAATTCAAGGTGGCTCCATCACCAATTAAGTTAATCCACTCGTTCTCACAATGGTAGAGCCAAGACATGAGTTGAGGGGGACAAAATTAACTTTAATGCGCGGTTATATACGTACGCTCCTCTTTGGTGTTATAGCCTTTTGAAATAAGGTAAAAAAAATATCTATCTTTATATCCATTTTTAGGATTACACAATACCTAAATTTTAATTTTGAATTGAGTAGGTTAACAAAGGGATAAAAGCGTCCATTCAAATCCGGCATATCCTAAGATTGGAGTCTCACGTGAAACAAAGATGGTTCTTACTTCTTAGTTATTCATAGTAAAAAAGAAGAAATTTTAGACCTTCCGTTTTTCGATTAAAAAATATGCTGAAATATTCATATATATAAAGTGCGCCATTCGGGTTAAACTTATGATAATATAATTTAAAGTGGGCCAAAGTATAATTTTTTCCTAAATAAGGTCGAAAAAAGTCTAAATATATTATTATGTACAAAATATATTTTTTTCCAATAATTATTAACTAAATTGAATTAGCCATTTGCCCACCTTCTCTCTCTCTAAAAGTAGTTTTACAACTAGGCTCTTCACCTCTCCCCCGTCTCTCTCTTTAATATTGTGTGCTCGAAAATCTTGACGAGCTTTGAGAGTGATAAAGATATAACAGTCAATCCAAACACATAAAAATTAAAAGACGCAATCCGCATATGCTGTCACAGATGCATTACGTACAGATAATATCTATCTTGGTTTAAAGAAAATATAGGTTTCTGTAAAATTGTCTAAGCATCTTTGAAATTAAGTACATATAATTTCTATGTTGCATATGCATGGTGGTTATATATATATATATATATACTATGAAGGGTAGTTAAAAAGAAATATATATACCCATATATATATTTCGGACCTCAAGGAAAAAAAAATTGTCTTATACATTTTAAGCTAGGGGATGTTTTCCCAATCCAAAGATATGACGTGCAACAAGACTCAACTAACATTTACATTGGTTCTAACATATCACCTGATAAATTTAGAGAGAATGAGAGAAAAAGAATAAATTGTGTATATTAATCTGTATATCTTTACAATGAGAAAAGCCCTATATATACAAGTATAGAATGAAGAGAAAAGGAAAGCCTAAATTATGGAAAATAGACATAAGGAAACAAGGATAAAAGGAAAGCTAAATTATAGGATAATAAATAAGGGAAAAATATTTTAACACCCCCCCTCAAGCTCAGGATGGCTTGGAAAGCATGTGGAGCTTGGACACCAGAAATTGAAAGCGAGCAGTCACATGTGATTTGGTGAAGAGATCAGCCGGTTGAAGAGTGGAAGATATGTGTGGTAATTGAATATGTCCTTGGGAGAGATGATGACAAGTAAAGTGACAGTCTACTTCAATATGCTTAGTGCGTTCGTGAAAAAATCATTACGGGCTATTTGAATAGCAGTGCGATTGTCATAAAAGAGGGTTGTGGGATCTGGAAGAGTAACGCCCATATCTTGAAGGAGCCAGCGAAGCCAAACAACTTTGGAGGTGGTGTGAGTGAGAGTACGATATTCAGCCACAGCACTAGAACGAGCAACAACAGTTTGCTTTTTGCTTTTCCATGAAATGAGAGAGTCGCCAAGAAAAATGCAGAAACCGGTGTAGATCGCCGATCAGTAATATCACCAGCCCAATCAGAATCAGAGTACCCTTGTAGTGTAAGGGTAGAGGCAGACAAAAAATGCAGGCCTTGGTGTATGGTCCCTTTTATGTAGCAGATGATACGAAGAACAGCGGCAAAGTGAACAGATCGTGGTGCAGACATGAACTGACTCACAATGTGGACGGCATGACTAATATCTGATCTGGTGATGGTGAGATAGTTGAGATTGTCCACAAGTTGGCGGTATAAAGTAGGATTAGTCAAAGGAGTGATGTCGGAAGGAGCAAACTTAACATTCATTTCAAGAGGAGTGTCGGCAACCTTGTTGTCGGTCAGATCGGCCCGATCAATAATATTAGAAGCAATTTCACTTGAGAAAAAAAGTACCCTGTAGAGGAGTGATCAACCTCAATGCCTAAGAAATAGCGAAGAGTACCAAGATCTTTCATTTCGAAACAGGAACACATATAAGCTTTGAGTCGACATATACCATCCAAATCATCCCCAGTAATAATCATATCATCAACATATATTAGAAGAATAACAATGCCCTGTGATGAGGAAGATGTGAACATAGCCAAATCATGAGAACCTGAGAGAATCCATGGGCGAGGACAGCGGTAGAGAATTTTGCAAACCAAGCTCTGGGTGCTTTTTTGAGGCCATAGAGAGCACGTTATAATTTACATACTTGGCCAGGAGAGTGAGGAAGACCTGGAGGAAGTTGCATATAAACCACTTTAGAGAGATCACCATGAAGGAAGGCATTCTTGACATCCATTTGATGAATGGATCATTGTTAGACATAGGCAACTAAAATAAGAGTGCGAACGGTAGTCATACGAGTAACATGTGCAAAAGTTTCCTCATAATCAATGCCATATTCTTGAGTAAAGCCCTTCGCAACAAGACGAGCTTTGTATTGGTCAATAGAACCATCAGCTTTAGTCTTAATTTTGTAAATCCATTTATAACCAACAACAGATTGACCTGCAGGTAAAGTGGTTAGATCCCATGTATTGGTTTACTGGAGAGCAGTAAATTCATTAGCCATAGCTTGTTGCCATTTAGGATCCAAGGAAACAGCCCGATAGGAGGTAAGTTTATGGAGAGAAAGCATGGCAGAGAGGAAACAATGATAATCTGATAGCTTGGCTGGTAGGCGACGATCACGAAGTGGTCGTGTCACAATACTGTCGATGGGACATATAGAGTCAGGACAGGACGTATAGTTATCAGCAGGGGGACAGCCAGATACAAAATCAGTGAGAGGAGTAAGTAATGGTGTTAAATCAGGAACAGGGAGAAGAGTGGGTGGAATATGAGAGGACTCGGCGATGGAGGAGTCAAGGAATGAATTAACCGGTAGGTAGGACTCAGTGGATGACACGGGATCTTTAGACATGGAGTAGTATGGCGTATTTTCCCAGAATATGACATGTCTAGAAATACGAAGCCGTTTTGCAATTAGATCATAACATCGATAGCCCTTTTGTTGAACCTTATACCCTAAAAAGACGCACATAGTTGTTTTTGGTGTGAGTTTTGTGCGTTCTCATTTTGAAAGAAGCACAAAACAGGTGGCCCCAAAAACACGAAGAAATGAATAATCAGGTCTGTTACCAAATAGGCGTTCAAAAGGAAAAAGACTACCAGTAACCACAGAAGGAATGCGATTAATAATGAATGCAGAAGTATGGATATCTTTGTGAGAATCCGCAAATGCGACCCCCGGGTCTCGTCCCCGTTCGGTTGGGTGTCTGAAGCGTCGGAACGGATTCCGTCGTTCCATTTGCTGGAGTATCTTTGGTGATTCATATCACATGTCCCTATGTTCTATTTCTAGATGCAAAGGGGTTCTTTCAGAGTCGCCAGTCCGTTTTACAAGAAAACGGACAAAATAGTTGTGTAAGAGGAAAGGCTATAGACAAGCCTTTCTTTACACGTTTGTCTGCGAAACCAGGATTCTATAGGGTTCGGAAACTATATTACGGTTTGGGAATGTGTTAAGCACCCATTCCGCCCTTTCGGTCTCTAGTGGTCTTTTATATGTTTATTCTACGTTGAAGAACTTGGATGCTTTTACTGACAGTCTACTATTCTCTAAGTGAAAACCCTAATTTTGGGAAAGAACGGGAAAGGGGATGAAAACCTTTGTGTTCCGGGATCCAATGTTTAGTTTTGAGAGATGCAAATACAAGTGTTAAGAATTTGTTCTTACTTTAGAGGGAGTTTTATCGTGTTATTTCTCAGATAACGACGATTTTTCTCGGGTTTTGGATTTATTTTAGAAAAGAGTGTTAGATCTGTATCGGAACTAAATCAATATGGAATTAGAACTCTTGAGGGGAGTTCTACCAGATGTATCACAATCTATGAAACAGATAGGATATGCCGGATTTTTAATTCCCAAATAAGTTTTATCGGTCCGGGTTTTGAAAACAGGATTTTATCCGGATGGTAATATACTTACTTTTCTGGTTTTGTAAATAGTTTTATCAGGGTCTTTTGTTTTGAAAACGCTAGACTATTTGTAACTTGGCAATAAGTTTATTCAAATAAAACGTGGACAGAACAACAGAAGTAAAACAAGTACACAGATATCTGATTTAAATACTAGAAGGAATTTTTCTTTACCTTCCTAACGAGAATAATAATAATAAGAAAGAAAATATGATGCGGCGGAGAGATTTCCGGCGATAATAATCTTTTTCTTCTTTAGATATTTTTGAGAATTTGATTCCAGAGACGGGACACGTCGAGTGTCGAGAATAGATCCGATAATTCTTCAGAAATAAGACGGTAATAGAGAATGCTCGATAAAAGACTAGAAAATCAGATTTTAAACTTAGAATTCTTCAATCCCAAATTGCTGTCTTTGAACCCTTGGGGGTGTTGGCCTATTTATACTGCTCGGGGAAGATTGTCGCGCGACATTTCCCCAAAAAGGGCATGTGTCGCGCGACAATGTGTCTTATGTCGCGCGATAAACGGTTGAAGTGATGTTTCTAACAGACTGATGTGTCAGAGAGTGGATGGTCTGGTGTCAGGAGGGATTGTCGCGCGACATAGTAGGGATTGTCGCGCGACATACCCATTTGTCGTGCGACAATCCCCCTTAAAAATAGGTTTGTTGGCCAACAAACCCTTTCGGGGTGGCTTCGGGTGCTCGGGTGAGTCCCGAGCCCAAAAATAGTAGTTCTCAAAGGTCATTAGGGTTCTTGCGGGGGTCACGGATCGGGGTGTCTACAAACCCTCTCGACTCAAGCTCCTTGCTTACAAGGAATTGAGGCGACTGGAAGAGACCATGATCCATGGTTCCTGCATGAACTCTAAAGGAGTGTATATGCAAAAAGTGCTCGTGAGTAGTGCCTCCGGAGAGGGCTTTGTGTTTGGTCTTGCCTCCGGAGAGGGATTTTGTTACCTCATTGCCTCTTTCGAGGGCTTTCATTTGCTCCACTCGCCTTAGATGGGAGGACTACCATTGCTTCATTAGCCTCTGATGGGAGGACTACCATTGCGCCTCAGGTGGGAGGACTACCATTGATCCACTTTGCGCCTCAGGTGGGAGGACTACCATTGCTCCACTAGCCTCAGATGGGAGGACTACTATTGATCCACTTTGCACCTCAGGTGGGAGGACTACCATCGCTCCACTGTGCCTCTCTGGGAGGGCTTTTGATCTTGTCGCCTCAGGTGGGAGGACTACCATTACGCCTCAGATGGGAGGACTACCGTTGCTACAATGTGCCTCTCTGGGAGGACTTTTGATCTTCTCGCCTTAAGGGGGAGGACTACCGTTGCTACACTGTGCCTCTCTGGGAGGGCTTTTGATCTTCTCGCCTCAGGTGGGAGGACTACCATTGCGCCTCAGATGGGAGGACTACCGTTGCTACACTGTGCCTCTCTGGGAGGGCTTTTGATCTTCTCGCCTCTGGTGGGAGGACTACCATTGCGCCTCAGATGGGAGGACTACCGTTGCTACACTGTGCCTCTCTGGGAGGGCTTTTGATCTTCTCGCCTCAGGTGGGAGGACTACCATTGCGCCTCAGATGGGAGGACTACCGTTGCTACACTGTGCCTCTCTGGAGGGCTTTTGATCTTCTCGCCTCTGGTGGGAGGACTACCATTGCGCCTCAGATGGGAGGACTACCGTTGCTACACTGTGCCTCTCTGGGAGGGCTTTTGATCTTCTCGCCTCAGGTGGGAGGACTACCATTGCGCCTCAAATGGGAGAACTACCGTTGCTACATTGTGTCTATCTGGGAGGGCTTTTGATCTTCTCGCCTCAGGTGGGAGGATTACCATTGCGCCTCAGATAGGAGGACTACCGTTGCTACACTGTGCCTCTCTGGGAGGGCTTTTGATATGTGAAAAGTACTTGATGACCGATTTGCCTGTAGAAAGGGCTTATGTGAATGGATTGCCTTTGGAGAGGGCTTGTTTTGGTGGTTTGCCTCCGGAGAGGGCTTGTGTTGGTGGTTTGCCTCTCTTAGACTGCTAGAGTGAGAGAGAGAACATCTTTGCTAAGGCGAAAAGGAGCTTCTCGGGGTCTAATCTTTGTCCGGATGTCCGTTTCCCTGTATCTTTCTAAACTTTACTCTCATGTTTTCCTCGAGTGAAGATACTTCTCTCAGGAGGTAGTTTTCGATTTTCTTTTGCTCTTCGCAGAGTGATGGTCCGAGGTTTTCCAAACTATCTCTTCTGTATCATGCTGAAAAGAAAATTTGTTTGAAAGTTCAATCTCTGATCTCTGTTCTCTTCTTAGTTTTCTCTTTTGGTGGGCCCACATCGTATTCTATTTTTCGATGCCCTTATTTCTCCCTCTTTTGGGAAAGACTTTTCCTGGCCTTTTCTGTTTTTGACCAGGAGTCTTTTCATCCCTTTGTCGTGATTAGGAGCCTTACTCACCCAAAACGAAGCACTGAGCCGGTTTTGGCCTAGCTGTCACTTTTGGTGTGGCTCTCCCTGTCACTCTGCATTTCTGTTTCTCTCGCTCGCCTTGGGCGTTTATGCGGGTTCTTTCTCTTTTCTACTCTTTCAATTTTTTCTATTCCCATATTATTTTTGATATCCTGCTTTTTCTTATTGATGGTCTCGGTCCTTCCTGGGAGATCAGAGACTACTTTAACCATTTGTATTTCGCTCTCGCATTTTCGGAGAGATGATTTGGAAGTCTTCCACGAGCTTTTATCCTGGGTGTGCGGTTTTTAGCAATTTTTTTCGAAAACTGCTTCTCTGGAGTACTCCTGCAAGAGATAAAATGAGGCAAAGGTCAAAAAATCAGGGGAGTGGGGGGGGGGGGTTTGTAGCGCGACACTTCGGTGTCTGGCTCTTTGTCGCGCGACAAACTGCCCCACTATATAAGCCCTTTGCTGAGCTCATTCCACCTCATTCTCTCATTTCTCTCTCTCTCTAGCTTTCTTTCTCTCTTCTCTTAAGCGCGGAAGCTCTGCCGCTTTTTTGATTTTTCCGATTTCTCTGATATATTCCATATACACGGATGGACCCTGCACATCCTGATAGACTGGAGGGTGACCAGGAGGAGGTCACTTTTACAGACGCTCAGGGCGTTCTTCGTTGCAGCCCTCACCACGACGACTGGGCCGACCTTGATTTGTACGGTGAGGATGGGGTAGACCGCAGTCGGGCGGTGGTCTACCGCGACGTCACCCGGGCTGCTCCGGTCCAGGACATTCCGTGGCTCTTGATGGAGCCCGTTTCTCACGAGATTCGTCGTCGATCTTTAGTATGTCTTCTTTTTACTCGTTCGTTTATTTCTGTCGTTTCCTACATGTATTTAAAACAATGTTAGTATGCATGTCTGCCTAGGAATAACGTCCGATTTAGTGAACTCATACTTTTTACCTTTGATACCTCCTTTTATGCTTTAGAAAATTACATAATGTACCCCCATAACCCTATATCTCTCATAATTACACCAAAGTACCCTTAGGTTTGGAAAATTACATAATTTACTCCTATAATCCTATATCTTTCATAATTTACACCAAAGTACCCTCAGCTTTGGAAAATTACATAATTTACCCTTATAGCCCTATATCTCTCATAATTACACCAAAGTACCCTCAGGTTTGGAAAATTACATAATTTTACCCTTATAGCCCTATATCTCTCATAATTACACAAAAGTACCCTCAGATTTGGAAAATTACATAATTTACCCTTATAGCCCTATATCTCCCATAATTACACCAAAGTACCCTCAAGTTTGGAAAATTACATAATTTACCCTTATAGCCCTATATCTCCCATAATTACACCAAAGTACCCTCAAGTTTGGAAAATTACATAATTTACCCTTATAGCCCTATATCTCCCATAATTACACCAAAGTACCCTCAAGTTTGGAAAATTACATAATTTACCCTTATAGCCCTATATCTCTCATAATTACACCAAAGTACCCTTAGGTTTGGAAAATTACATAATTTACTCCTTATAGCCCTATATCTCTCATAATTACACCAAAGTACCCTCAGGTTTGGAAAATTAAATAATTTACCCTTATTGCCCTATATCTCTCATGATTACACCAAAGTACCCTCAGGTTTAGAAAATTACATAATTTACCCTTATAGCCCTATATCTCACATAATTACACCAAAGTATCCTCAGGTTTGGAAAATTACATAATTTACCCTTATAGCCCTATATCTCTCATAATTACACCAAAATACCCTTAGGTTTGGAAAATTACATAATTTACCCTTACAGCCCTATATCTCTCATAATTACACCAAAGTACCCTCAGGTTTGGAAAATTACATAATTTACCCTTATAGCCCTATATCTCTCATAATTACACCAAAGTACCCTCAGGTTTGGAAAATTACATAATTTACCCTTATAGCCCTATATCTCTCATAATTACACCAAAGTACCCTCAAGTTTGGAAAATTACATAATTTACCCTTATAGCCCTATATCTCTCATAATTACACCAAAGTACCCTCCTAATCCCGTATTCGTTCCTTTTGCCTGCAGTGGGTTGGCCGTGGTTGGGGTTCCCCCACACCATTTCTTTAGAGTGGCGATAGGCACCGGCCCCTTTCCAGGAGTTGCTTCTTATGACTCCTTTTGGCTCTCTCTTCGATGCTCTCCCGGAACGGGTTTCTAGGACAGCTGTGTTGGTGTCAGCTCTGGCCTGTCACTGGTGGGACACCACTCACACTTTTCACTGGAGCTGGGGGGAGATGACGATGACCCCCCTCGACTTGTTTGCTCTGACCGGGATTCCTTTAGGGGGGTCCCTATACAGATCGATGTCCCCTTGTGTCTGACAGCAAAGGGCATCGTTGGCGCGTTAGGATGGTTTTCGGAGCGACGGAGTTTTGGTGATACGATTCCTCGGGTCGTCTTGGTTACTCGGCTAGCCACGGAGAGAGCCCGATTAGTTGCCTCAGAAGCGTCGATGACCCTCCAGGAGGCGCGCCAGTATGCCCGCGTCGTTCTTCTACTGACGCTCCATGATCTGTTCGAGGCCCGTGGGGGGGACACGGCCCATCTCTGGTGGCTGCCCTACCTTCGGGACTTCAGCATCATGTTCGACTACGACTGGAGAGGCTTCATCCTTGCAGTCCTATATGATGCTATGGACTAGGTTTCTCGCCATTTAGCCCTGAACCTCAAGGGCTTCTCATTGTTGTGGGAGGTACATACTTTTATCCTTTTATTTCTGCTTCAGTTCTTTACGTTTTACTTGTTGATTATTGCTGATATTCTTTATGTTTCTTCTTCAGAGTTGGTTTATGGCGTATACTCGTCTGGGGCGCGCCCAGGTGGATCTCCTCGTCGAGAACGAGGATCAGTTTCCTTTTCTCCACCGATTTATCGCGGGGAACTACATGGCTCCTTATGTATACCGGACTCGAGAGATCGGTGCTGCTGCCGTCCATGACCTGCTGGAGGAGCAGGTAAATATTTTAGTATTCTTTCTTTTCAATAAATAAATGGTAAATATAATATAAATAACTGAAATAAAATTTTGTTCTCTTTGTAGATTGAGTGGGCCCCCTGGGGTAATCTGGGTCTTCATTTTGGATATGGCCGTGCTCTGACCGCCTCGAGGACCAGGCGACTGATCAGGGATGAGTACAGCCTTCATTTTTACTTAGGCGAGAGAGTTATTCGCCAGCACACACCGGCCCAGTGGCCTCGAGTTCCACTATTTCCCCCAGTTCTGATGAGGCGGACGGGCGAGATTGATCCGTTGACAGTGCAGGCCTTGGTGGACGGATTTGGTTTTCAGACGTTCACCGAGGAGGGAGACTACGCCGCTTTTGCTGCCCATTATTTAATGTGAGAGCCGAAGGGGACTCGGGAACGGGTCTTCTATGAGAGATACCGGGTGTTGGGAGGTGATCCCCATTACATATGAGGACAGGCTCACCTAGCCAGGGCGGTTTCGGGTCACCTGCCACCTGTCCCCGATCAGAGGGACAACATCTTGGATTCTGAGGATGAGGACCCCGAGGGGGAGAGGGACATCCCTGCTGCTGCCGAGGGTGGCGATAGGTCAAGGGGTGAGGGCGGTGATACGACAGCGGCTCCAGAGCAGCCACCTCAGACGACACCCGTGGAGGAGCGGCGTGCTGAGGGTTTTGAGTTCCCTACCGGCCCTTCTGTGTCTCCGGAGGTCCTCTTTGACGTTGCTGAGGCTGTCGAGGGGAGAGCAGGATTTTCTAAGAGGTCCTGGGAGCCTGCGGACCTTGGGGCGGATTATAAGCAGTTTGGCCAGACCCCTCTTGCTGCGGCGTCTACTCTTTCTAGTGGAGTCCCGCCTTTGAGGGCGATTGCTATGGTGGATCCTACAGGGGTCCGTACCTATGCCACGTTGACTCCTCTCCCGACGACTGTTATGGGGCCTCCAGCCCGATCTCCGGGTCTCGGCGGTTCATCTTCTCGCCCTCTTTTATTCCCTATTCGCGAGGAGGGGGGTCCACTTCTGCGGCTGTTCCAGCGGGGTCGTCCATTCTGTGGGTAGATCTACTCCCACTCCCCAGAGACATTTCTTATGTCGGCGCCAGTTTGTGTCGATACACGGTTCCTGAGTATCCTCTTTCTGAGGACACTTTTGACTACTTGGGCGGTCACCCTGGTGATGAGGTACCTTTTTCACCTTCTTTTGATTTTATCTGTAATTTATTTATTCTCTCGACTGTGCTAATTCTCTTGTCTTATGTCTTTTTTCAGCGGGTGAGTGTACGGGTAGCGGATCTGCGAGCTTGGCACGCCCAGTACCTCTATAGCTGGAACCTGGTCCAGTACGTCGGTCGAGACCCTCCAGCATACATGCGTGACTACCATAGGGCTATCGACGTCTCTTTACGGCCGGACGACCCCTTGACTTCTTCTCATACCCGGACGGAGTCTCGGCGGAGTAGCAGTCGGACCTCTAGGCGATCCCGATCTTCGGTGATCCGCCCTACAGCACCGGTCTAGTCCACGGGGCCCTCTCAGGCAGCAGTTCCTCCTCATCTGGATGTCCCAACAGTCGACCCTACTCCGGAGGAGGGTTCGGGCGATAGTGGGAGCGTGTCGAAGTGCGCTCGGATATATTAGCTTTTTCCCTTTTTGCATTTTTGTTAGTTTGGAACAGATATGTATTTTTATTTTTAGATATGTTTAGACAGATATGTAGTTTTTTGAAAACTGTTCTTTTATTGGATTTATGAAAATCTTTATTTGTGTCTGATGATATACTTTTATTCTCTGTCTGTGAAAGATATACATATATATATATACATGAGTGAGCGATTTAGAAGCCATACCTTGTAGCGTAATGATACTTAGGTTTTCTGCAAAAAGAACAAAGTGAGAACAAGAATACATTCAGAAGTAATTCTTTTGGCAAGAATGATTTGTCATGTACAAGGAAAACAAAATAGGGTGACCCTAAATGGGTTTATCGCGCGACAATCCCTCCTGGACATGGGTTTGTCGCGCGACAAACAGGCACATGACCCTCTTTTTTGCTATAAATACACCCATCTTCCTTCCTTCATCCCCACACCTTCCAAAAATGTCCTCTTATCGCACAAAATCTGATTTTTCCTACGTCAATGCTCGAGATGCTTTGATATCTTCTGAAAACGGTTTAAACTTCGGTTCCTTCAGTCCTCTAGCGGGCTGGTGCCATCGTCCCGTCAATTTTTCCTTTATGTTAGGTGCTTTGTATTTCTGGAGTCCTGCGGACCATCTCTTCCGCTTTAGACTAGACGAGCTCTGTCCGACTTATGAGGAGTTCTCTTGGCTGTTGCGTTCTGACGTTCGTCTCCCAATGGCAGTTTTCATAGAAGAAATCGGTCCTCGAGATATGCTGATTGCTTTGTTAGCCATCCCCCAAGCGGCCTGTGATGGTTTTATTACTGACGGGCTCCTTGACCTTTATAAAATGGTGAGGTTCTTTGATCGTTATAATGATAGAGCCTCTTACAGCGTGGGGCGTACTGCGGCGGCCCTGATCTGCCTTGTTTCTGATATGTTGCTGGTGACGGGTTCCTCCCGTGTTGATCCGACTATTCTGAGTTTGATCGACCATGCTAGAAATGGAGAGTCCATAGTCCCCATTGTTCTTGCAGAGACCCTGAATGGTCTGGATGATGTTCAAAGGGGGGCTTCACCCTTCTTTAGGGGGAGTCCGCGTTTACTATACATGTGGCTACTAGAGCGCTTCCGATCAGTGGGCTTCAATGGGGCTCGGCTCGATAATCCGACGCATTTCTTCCGTCGTCCCCTCTTTGGGGCTTTGACCATGTCTTCCTCTGATTGGACGGTGTGATTTTTGGAGAACTTCCGGGCTATCCGGTGGAACATTCCTTGGTGGAAGCTGAGGGTGACGGTGCTTAGCACTGGGGGTCAGAACTACGTTCGGCTCTGTGGGCTTTGGTTTACCTCTTTTTATCTCCCAGGACGTCTTCTTCGGCAGTTTAACGTTCCTCAAGAGATTCCCCTTGGTCTGAACAACTTCTCCTCTGAGTCCAAATTTGTGACTCCGCATGTTTCTTTATCAGTAAAGAGGATGTGGCGTGCCCAACTGACTCGTCAGTTCAACTATGCTCGTTTTGATATTACCCAGCCCCTCCGGGCGGACATTATCCGATCTCGCTGGCAATCTCTGGAAGGAGAACTGATTGATGACCCCTTTCAAATGGAATGGTTTCGGTTCATGGATGCCGGGGCTAATGATGGTAATATTGTCTTTGCGTATCAGATCCTGGACGAGGCTCGTATCGATTTGGCTACTGAGGACCCAGTGTGGCCAACCCCTAGGGATTAGTCTTTTCTGTATGTTGTATCTCCTTTCTAACTTTTCGGTGTTCTGAACCACCTTTAATAATGTACGAAGGAATGTGTTATGGGAAATAAATTTCTTTATAAAGTTTAAACAAGGCCTGAAGTCACTTCTCAGGTTGCCTACGTTCCCCTTTTTTGATTTTTCCAAAAACATAACTTTGAGTTGGGGCTCAGGTTTACGTAGTTCTTATCATACATGTTACATCTATTGGTAATACTTCTTCAATCGATCCATGTTGACTGGAGAGTGTAGTAATTGTCCGTCTAAATCAGCGAGTATAGCGGCACCTCCTGTATTGATCTCTTTGACGATATATGGCCCTGTCCACTTCTGCCAGAACTTACCCCTTGGATCTCTGGCTGGCTCTCAAATTTCTTTCAGTACGATGTCGTTCTCACTGATACCCCGAGTTTTCACTTTCTGGTTAAACGCTCGAGCGATTATCTTTTGATACCCTTGGTGGTGGTATGCGGCTTTCAATCTCTTTTCATCCAGTAAGGCTAGCTCGTTATAGCGTGCCTGGACCCACTCCAGTTCATTGACTTGATTCTCTAGCATTAACCTGAGAGAGGGGACCTCTAACTCAACAGGGAGGACTGCTTCCATCCCGTATGTAAGAGAAAATGGGGTTGCCTCGGTGGAGACCCTCTCGGTGGTGCGGTATCCCCACAATGCGTATGGTAATTTCTCTGGCCAGTCTCGGCAGGTGTCGGTCATCTTGCTTAGGATATTCTTCAGATTCTTGTTTGCGGCTTCAACTGCCCCATTGTTTGTGGTCTATACGGCGAAGATTTGTGTCGGGTAATACCGTATTCTTCCATAACTGTATTGGCCTCTCCTTCGAAGTGAGTGCCATTATCCGAGACGATCTCGTGTGGGACCCTATACCGACATATGATGTTCCGTCGGATGAATCGGACAACTTTTTTGGCGTCAATGGTTTGGAATGACTCGACTTCCACCCATTTGGTGAAGTAGTCGATGGCCACTAGTATGAATTCATGACCGTTGCTGGCTTTGGGTGAAATCTTCTCGATGATGTCAATTCCCCAAGTCGCAAAAGGCCAGGGAGCAGTCATGCTGTACAACTATTTCGGTGGAAGTTTCTGAAATTTAGCATAGATTTGGCACTTGCGGCAATGGCGTACGTGATTAACGCAGTCGTTCTGCAGGGTAAACCAGTAATAACCTTGCCTGATGATCTTGCGGGCAAGTGTATGGCCGCTCATGTGAGGTCCACAATCGCCCCCCCCATGTGTCTGATCCATCACTTTGACGGACTCTTTTTCTGCCAGACATTGGAGATGGGTCCCGTCGTAGTTCCTCTTGTATAGCCTGCCGGCACAAAGTATGAACCCTGATGCTAATCTCCTGAGTGTGACCCGTGTTTTCTTGTCTGTTTGCTCGGAATACTGGTGATTTTTCAACAGGTTCCAGATATCGTAAAACTAAGTGGTTGAGTCCCCTTCCTCTTCATTTTCTACCTCCAAGGCCATGCAGTGTGCAGGTCCTGATTTTCTTTGTATTGTAAGATTTATTTCTTCCATCCCCCCCGGGATATCGATCATAGATGCTAGGGTTGCCAGTGCGTCAGCAAAACTGTTCTGTGACCTAGGGACATAGTAAAACTCCGCATGCTCGAACTTTCCCGTGACATCCTCCAGTCGGGCGAGGTAAGGGACTAATTTCTCATCTCTGATCTTCTATTCCTTCAGAACTTGGTGGACCACTAGTGCTGAATCTCCGTATACCTGTATTCTCTTTATACCCTTTTGGAGCGCGATCTCTAACCCGAGTATGCAGGCTTCATATTCGGCCATGTTGTTGGTGCAGAAAGAATCTAGACGATACGATACCGGGGAGTGAGTCTGGTCTGGAGAAACCAAAAGGATGCTTATCCCGTTTCCGTTTCGGTTGGCAGCCCCGTCGAAATATAATTTCCAGTCTTCATCGATCTCGACATTCATGATAGTTTCATCCGGGAACTCGGCTTCTTCTAGCATGTCCCCCAATATCGGATTGTGGGCCAGGTAATCAGCTATGATCTTGCCTTTGACTGCCTTCTGGGTCATGTAGGTGATGTCGAATTTGGAGAGCATGAATAACCACTTTGCCATACGGTTCGAGAGAGCTTGTTTCTCGAAGAGGTATTTCAACGGATCAATTCGTGATGCCAGGATGACTGGAAAAATCAGCATGTAGTGCCGTAGTTTCTGTGTTACCCAGACGAGAGCGGTGCATGATTTTTCCAATGGTGTGTAGTTTATCTCAAATGGGGATAGCTTCTTGCTGATGTAATAGATGGCCTGCTCTTTCCGGGTGTCGGTCAGGTGTTGTGCTAGCATGGCTCCTACGGCAGAATCAATGACAGTTAAGTATAGAATTAGTGGCAGTCCGGTCTGTGGTGGGGCTAGAACTGGGGGGTTGGAGAGGTAATCCTTAATTCTGTTAAAAGCCTCTTGGCACTAATCGTCCCATTTTCCTGGTGAAGACTTCCTTAGGAGTTTGAAGATGGGTTCACAAGTCTGCGTGAGTTGAGAAATGAACCTGCTAATGTACTGCAAATTACCTAAGAATCCTCAGACTTCTTTCTCGGTACGGGGTTCGGGCATGTCTCGGATAGCTCGAACTTTGGCAGGGTGTATCTCGATTCCTTTTTTACTAACGACATAGCCCAGGAGTTTTCCCTTGGTCACTCCGAACACACATTTCTGCGGATTGAGTCTCATCTGGTACTGGCGGAGGTGGTTAAAAAAGGCTCGTAAGGCTGATACATAGCCTTCCCTCTCATTTGACTTGATTATCATGTCGTCCACATACACCTCTACCTCTTTGTGAATCATGTCGTGGAAGATAGCTGTTGCTGCCCTTTGATATGTTGCTCCGGCATTCTTCAGCCCGAATGGCATAACGGTGTAGCAGTATGTTCCCCACGGTGTGATGAATGCAGTTTTCTCCTGGTGATCCGGGTGCATCTTGACCTGGTTATACCCGGCAAAACCATCTACAAAGGATTTCAGGGCATGGTTGGCGGTATTATCCACTATCAAGTCAATGTTGGGTAATGGAAAATCATCTTTTGGGCAAGCTTTGTTAAGATCTCGGTAATCCACACACATGCGGACTTTCCCATTTGTTTTTGGAACGGGCACAATGTTGGCTAACCATGAAGGGTACTCGATCACCCGAAAGAAACCCACACTCAGTTGTTTCATCACTTCTTCTTTCACCTTCAAGGACCATTCTGGCGTAAGTTTTCTCAACTTCTGCTTGACGGGCCTAAATTCCGGCTTGGTGTGTATCTCGTGCATGACTATTTGACTGTTCAAACCTAACATATCCGCATAAGACTAGGCGAAGACATGTGGCTCTTTCAGAGTTTGTGTGAATTCCTCTCTTTCTGTCCCACTTAAACTTGCCCCAATGCGGACCTCTTTTCTTTCCTCTTCTGTCCCGAGGTTGATCACAAGAGTGTCTCCTTCCTCGCTCTGTATACGCTGCTCCTCCCGTTCAGGGTGTTCGTTCAGTCTTTTCAACTCCATATAAGCAATTACAGAATTAAAAATAACAGGATAACGCAAAACAGAGTTTTCTTCATTGATAATGGTGTTTACAGGTACAAATTTAAAAAGTAAATCTAGGAGTGACTCTTTCCTAGCCTTACCCTCACTCTTACCTCTCACCCTTACAATTTCACTATTTCCCCTTCCTCCTTGGTAGTCTGGATCAGCGTATATCAAGTGTACAGGGTCGTCTCTTGGCTCGTTATCCCCCAGAGCCATGATGTCGAAAAGATCTCCGGTTATTTTCTTCCTTTGGCCCGATTGTCAACTTGGTAGAGAAGCTGTGTATGGTGTTTTCCTTGATATAAAGGTCCTCTTCATAGAAGATTTCCCATCCCAGAAGGTTCTCTTCGTCGCTGTTTTTCCAAGGTTCTTGAAAGCTTCAAAAGGGAAAGTCTTCTCCTTCTTTGACGAAAAACCCATTCAGAGAGCTAAAACTCGAATACTGAGGCCCTCGGCTCCTTCTCTCTTGGTCGTCTTCTGCGGTGTGTTGGTACCCCAATCCTTCTTTTTCGTGCCTCGCCACTGGTTCAAGGGCTTGGAGTAACCCTGGCTGCCCCATTCCTAGACTGGCTCCAGGTAAATATTTCATCATTCTCAGCATATTCGTGATCTTAGTGCTGAGACCGGGGATATTGTCAGGGGGTAGACACTTGATTCTTTGGGTGGTGAGAGCTTGTACTTGAGGCTCGTAAGAAAAGCCTCCCAACTGTATGCTTTGACTCCCGATGCCCAAAACAGGTAATTCCAGATCTGTCAAGGTCCTCTCAGGATCTCCTTTGGATGGTGATTATATTTCCTTCAAATGGTATCTTGATCTTCTAGTGTAAGGAGGAAGGGAGTGCTCATATGTCATGTAGCCATGCTCTTCCCAACAGGAGGTTAAAACTGGAGGGAATGTCTATGATTTGGAAGTCGGCCGGAAAGTTTCCGGGACCGACCATGAGATCTAGTTTTAGGGAACCCAGAACGGCCCTCCTGGAATTGTCATAGGCCCTAACAGTCACAGCTGACAGGGAAAGCTCTGAATCCAAGATACCCAGAGATTTGGCCTTTAGGGGGCAGACGTTTATGGTTGACTCGTTGTCGATGAGGACTTGTGGCAGGATTTTTCTTCGGGTCCGAACGGTGATATGGAGGGCCAGGCTGTGTTTCCTTCCCAATGGAGACAATTCTTTATCCGAAAATGACAGACTTCTTTGGACTGTAAGCGACCCAATCATGTTTGGCAGTTGCTCTGGTGTGGAGTCCGGTGATATGACGGCTTCGTCTAGAAGTTTTATGAAAGCGGTCCTGTGAGGCTTGGAGGCAACCAAGAGGCCCCAAATGGTGATGTGTGCCTGAGTTTTCTTCAACTGCTCCAGTACTCGATCTTCTCCTATTTTTTTAGGGAGCGGTGTCTTCTCGGTGTCCATTGGTGGTGGCTGGTATACCCTTCCTGAGCGGGTATACCCTTCCTGTTGTATCCAAAGGGATGCTGGGTCTGATCCCTCTGAGATTTCTGATGTCTCTGGCTCTTTCGACCAACTGAAAGTCCCGGAGGAGGTTTTTATCATACAGATTGTCTCCTTAGGGGATCCTCGTGGTTTTCACGGCCGTTTCTTCTTCTCCTCGGTCCATCCTATCCCAGATTTTCCGGGATTGGTTTTTATTGTGAGTGGCTGTGAGATTCCCTGATTTGTCTTTCCTAAATCCTGCCCAGGTAGGAAGTTCATTTTAGCCATCCATTGGTCGATTATCGGATTGAGGCCTGGTGCTACTTGAGCCTTTACTGGTAGTACTGCGGGTGCCTTGCAGGCCGGGTCATCTCGAATGAGTCTTACGGGATCAAAACCTTCTTCTTCCGTGGTTAAGGCATTAATCCCCGCAGGTGGAGCGTGGTTGGGAAGGGGGTTGTTGGTAACATTGGGTCCGCCGGGTGCAGGGATGGTTCCGGCTTCAATGAGGTCCTGGATACGATGGCGAAGAGCCAAGCAGCGTTCTGTGTCGTGGCCCGCTGCTTGATGGTATGCACAGTTCTCATTCATTCTCCAGGTGCTGGGAATAGGGTTTGGTGGGGGGCGCGGGTTGAGTGGAGTGACCAGTCCGGCCTTTCGGAGTAGTTCCAGGCTTTTGACTAGGGTAGTAGGGAGGGTGCAGAAGTTTCTCCTCCTCTTAGCCTCGGTGTTTGAAGAGTCTCCTTGTGCAGGCCAACTCATCGGAGGGGTTTATTGTGATTGTTGGAATGGGTTTTGTTGGTAGGGGTATGAGCTTAATTGATTCACGGCTGGAGTGGCTGTCTTTCTCCCGGTGTATGAGGCTTTCTTAGTGTCGGTTTTAGCTTTCTTGGCCAATTCTTCTTTTACTTGTGATCCCATACTCAACAGGGCTGTGAAGTGTGGGAATACATGTTTTCCCATGCAGCTTAGTACGGCCGGAGTGAAATTCTTCTATATGATCTCTAATTGTTCTTCTTCATCAGGTCGTTTGGACATTTGGGAGGCCATCTCTCTCCAGCGCGTGACGAAATCGCTGAAACTTTCTTTCTCGCCTTGCTTGGCCATTTCCATGTGTTTACGGGTAATTTCCAAATTCTCGTTAGACCCGTATTTGGTCATGAACTTCTTCACGATATCTCCCCAAGTTTTCGTGTGGTGTCTTTCCAGATCAAAAAACCATCTCAGGGCGGCCCCCGTGAGGGTCATGTGAAAGGCTTGGGCCAACTCCAGCTCTCCACACCCGGATACTTGCATGGATCTGATGTAGGATTTAAAATGAGTTTTAAGAGGCGTGGTTCCTGTGAATTTAGTGATGGAAGGGAGTTTGAATCCTGGGGTAATCTTGCTTCTGGGTAGAGGGAGAAGGCATTCATATCCGTGATCTCGTCTGCCCCTTTTATCAGAGAAATCCCCCTTTGCAGGATCTTCATCTTCTCTTTCAGTTTCTTCATCTCTTCGCTCTCCCTTGACACCTCGTCGGGCTGTTCCCGAGCTATAACTGATTCTGCATACACTGCCCGGAGTCGGTTGATGTCTGGGTATTCATTGGGAGGGGCTACTAGGGCCGGTGGTGGAATAGGTCTTGTGGGGACTTGTGGCCATGGTTGGTATTGGGGATCGAGGCCTTGCTGAGGTTGTGGCCAGATGATGGGTGGCTCTTGTTGTTGGTAAGTGGGGCCTGAATTCGGGGCCCATTGGTTCTGATTGTTGGGATCGGTCTGAATAGGCCCGGCCATGACATGGCCTGTTTGGGGTAGATTGGTTCCTTGAACTGGGGGAAGCACTTGCGACGACTGCCCTTGATCTCGATTTGGTGGTAGTCGTTCAAACCCCGGTGGCGCGGTCCGTACGGCTGACAACTCCTCTACTCGGACTCGGGTATTCTGTTGCTCGTTTGTGAGGCTTGCTAGGTTCATGCTGACGGTCGTTAACAGACGGTGCATTTCGGCTAAAGTCGGCTGAACTGCAGATGCCTCGGCTAGGCTCTGATCTGTCTCTTGATTTTCGCGTCCATCGGCCATTTCAGGTGTGCTTGGCTTTACTAGTCTTCCGGTATGATCTCGACCGGCCCAACCTTTCAGTCTGTCGTCGCTTCATGACTGTAGACGAAACCACGTGGCGAAGATGAAGGAAGATTGTGATGCGACTCGATTTTTGCCAAAAGAACCACTAAAAATTGCCGAGAAAAGCCTCGAATTTTAAAAAGGTGTTGGAAAGTAAGCCGTAAGTTGGTACATCCCCTACGACTTTTTGACAAGTGTTTTAGCTGACTCAATCTTACATGCAGCGCAGGTGTACGAACGGTTAAGGCTTCAAGCTCCCTCCTTTTTGGCAAGACCTTGCGATATACCCCAGGGGCGGGTACGTGCAAGAGCCTTTTGATATACTTCCTGGGTACGTGAGTGTTCTCATCACTCGATATACCTCGAGGGCGTACTTGGCCAAGGAGAGTGGAAGTAAATGCTTTCGATTTATGTTGGCCCAAGCAAGCCAACTCCCTACTCACTTATAATACTTCCGTGGGTTTGGGGTAATTTTCACACTCGTAGAACCAATGCATGATTTGTGAAAGTGTGTGTAAAGTTCGAGAAGTTGGTTTCACAAATATCATTATCTTGATTACGTATTTTTGAAAAACTCCCATTCTTAGAAAAATGTTTCTTCTCAATCAATTAACATAAGTAGGGAAAGCAATAAAAGTAAGTATTCAACAGATAAATAAAAGTCCACATATAAGAGTCTAGTTTTCTAACTCTCCCCAGCAGAGTCGCCACTGTGAGAATCCGCAAATGCGACCCCGGGTCTCGTCCCCGTTCGGTTGGGTGTCTGAAGCGTCGGAACGGATTTCGTCGTTCCATTTGCTGGAGTATCTTTGGTGATTCATATCACATGTCCCTATGTTCTATTTCTAGATGCAAAGGGGTTCTTTCAGAGTCGCTAGTCCGTTTTACAAGAAAATGGACAAAATAGTTGTGTAAGAGGAAATGCTATAGACAAGCCTTTCTTTACACGTTTGTCTGCGAAACCAGGATTCTATAGGGTTCAGAAACTATATTACGGTTTGGGAAGGTGTTAAGCACCCATTCCGCCCTTTCGGTCTCTAGTGGTCTTTTATATGTTTATTCTACGTTGAAGAACTTGGATGCTTTTACTGACAGTCTACTATTCTCTAAGTGAAAACCCTAATTTTGGGAAAGAACGGGAAAGGGGATGAAAACCTATGTGTTCTGGGATCCAATGTTTAATTTTGAGAGATGCAAATACAAGTGTCAAGAATTTGTTCTTACTTTAGAGGGAGTTTTATCGTGTTATTTCTCAGATAACGACGATTTTTCTCGGGTTTTAGATTTATTTTGGAAAAGAGTGTTAGATCTGTATCGGAACTAATTCAATATGGAATTAGAACTCTTGAAGGGAGTTCTACCAGATGTATCACAATTTATGAAACAGATAGGATATGCCGGGTTTTTAATTCCCAAATAAGTTTTACCGGTCCGGGTTTTGAAAACAGGATTTTATCCGGATGGTAATATACTTACTTTTCTGGTTTTGTAAATAGTTTTATCAGGGTCTTTTGTTTTGAAAACGGTAGACTATTTGTAACTTGGCAATAAGTTTATTCAAATAAAACGTGGACAGAACAACAGAAGTAAAACAAGTACACAGATATCTGATTTAAATACTAGAAGGAATTTTTCTTTACCTTCCCGACGAGAATAATAATAATAAGAAAGAAAATATAATGCGGCGGAGAGATTTTTGGCGATAATAATCTTTTCCTTCTTTAGATATTTCCGAGAATTTGATTCCATAGACGGGACACGTCGAGTGTCGAGAATAAATTCGATAATTCTTCAGAAATAAGACGGTAATAGAGAATGCTCGATAAAAGACTAGAAAATCAGATTTTAAACTTAGAATTCTTCAATCCCAACTTGTTGTCTTTGAACCCTTGGGGGTGTTGGCCTATTTATACTGCTCGGGAAGATTGTCGCACGACACTTCCCCAAAAAGGGCATATGTCGTGCGACAATGTATCCAATGTCGCGCGACAAACGACTGAAGTGATGTTTCTGACAGACTGATGTGTCAGAGAGTGGATGGTCTGGTGTCAGGAGGGATTGTCGCGCGACATACCCATTTGTCGTGCGACAATCCCCCTTAAAAATAGGTTTGTTGGCCAACAAACCCTTTCGGGGTGGCTTCGGGTGCTCGGGTGGGTCCCGGGCCCAAAAATAGTAGTTCTCGAAGATCGTTAGGGTTCTTGCGGGGGTCACGGATCGGGGTGTCTACAATCTTCACCCCAGAAAATAGAGGGGACCGAGGAGGAGATAAGTAAAGTGCAGGCTGTTTGAATAAAGATGACGGTGTTTGCGTTCTGCAACCCCATTTTGTTGAGGGGTGTCGGGGCAAGAGAGTTGAGGAAGAGTTCCTTGAGATTTTAGAAAACCAAGAAAAGATTTAGACATATATTCACCTCCAGAGTCGGATCGAAAAACTTTAATAGTTTTGAAAAATTGAGTTTTGATCTTAATGGCAAATTCAATATATACTTTCAAAAAATCCAATCGGGAACAAAGTAAATAAGTCCAGGTGTAACGGGAGTAGTCATCAATGAACACAACATAATATAAGGTCCCACCCATAGAGGTAATAGGAGCTTTACCCCAGACATCAAAATGCACAAGATCAAATGGAGAATCTGAAACAGTAGTACTATGATTAAAAGGAAGAGCTGGTTGTTTAGCTAGTTTACAAGCAACACAAGAAGAATCTTTGTCCAAGGTAGCTGGTCCTAACAACCCTTTATTAACCATAAATTGAAGACGACAAAAAGAAACACGACCTAATCTAGAATGCCAGAAAATAAATGAGGAGGGATTGGGAGTAAATGTCGCCAATGATGAACCAGTGGGAGAAGGAATCTGTAATCTATCTGTCACATATAAGCGTCCAACTCTATGGCCTGTCCCAACTGATGTCCTCGTCGAACGGTCCTGCACAACAAAGCCAGAAGAATCAAATAAAATGATTAGCCCAAAATCACATAATTGGCCAACAAATAAAAGTTGCATAGATAGTTGAGGGACAAGAAGAACATCAGGAACTGACAAACCATCGTTGGTATTGATAGAACCAATGTGACTAGTAGAGATAGTGGATCCATTAGCTATATGAACCGGGGAAGATGAATGCATCGGTCTAGTAATGGCAAAGTGGGTAGAATCAAATGTCATGTGGTTTGATGTTCCAGAATCAAGAAACCATGGAGATGTGGATGAACCAGTATGAGAAGAGAAGGTAGACGCAACAGTATGACTGAGCTGGGGATGGTTGGTGGGGACCTCAGGAGTAGGGACCTCAGATGATATATAAGCAGCAGATTGAGAGGATTTTTGTAAGCCTCGCATGTAACGAGAGGTAGGAGAGGGGAAGTACTTAACTGTGTGACCAAATTCCTTACAGTAGTTACATTGGACCTGTGATAAACCTCTGGGTGATCGAGGGGGGGGGGGAGGCTGTTGGGGAGGACATGGAGAAGGGTGATTTGCGGGTGGTCGGTAAGACTGCTGCTGTGGGCGGGGAGCCGTGATAAATATTGAAGACATAGTTGAGGAGATACCTCTGCGGGTTTCTTCAGTAATTAATTCCGTTAGAGCTACTTCAACGGTAAGTAGAGGTTTATGGTGGAGCATGGCAGCTCGTAGTGGTTCAAATTCTTCCCTGAGAGCCATAAGAAATTGGACGAGCCGAGTTTCCTCACGAAAGGTTTCCCACAATTGCATGTCAGTAGTCCACTGTGGTTCTATAAGCTCCAACTGATCCCAAATAAGAGACATACTAGAATGAAAATCAGAGACAGATTGTCCGATTTGTTGCTGTAGAGCCCGTATATCTTGTTCAAGCTTGTACCTTTT
Source organism: Lonicera japonica (assembly GCA_021464415.1). Classification (NCBI taxonomy): domain Eukaryota; kingdom Viridiplantae; phylum Streptophyta; class Magnoliopsida; order Dipsacales; family Caprifoliaceae; genus Lonicera; species Lonicera japonica. The sequence continues at coordinate 25,433,177 of CM038463.1, forward strand.
TGCAAAATTAGTTTAAACATATCTGTTTGCCAAAAAATTCCAAGCTTTCTGTGCGGTATCACATTTTTCGAGCTGTATGCTAATAGATGGTAGGACTGTATTGGCAATCGAGGTCAAGATCTTATTATTATTAATATCCCAGTCTGCAAACTTGGGATCCGTATCAGCAGGACAGTTTTCTTTACCAGTAACATAATTTCAAAGACCTTTGCCTTTCAGAAAATTGCGAAATAGCATCGACCAGTGACTATAATTATTCCCATCAAGTTTAATTGTAATAGGAATCTCAGAGTTGGAAGACATGGCAAAGAGTGGAGATTTGACAGAAGGAAATAAAATGAAAAGGTAAGATGCGGAACCTGATACTGATACTGATACTGATACTTAGAGATGGAAATAGCAAAAACGGAGGTCGCGGTTGAGTCCAGAACGCTGGAAAACCTTGGGAACAACTTTGTTTTTTTTTTGAACAGTGTTTTAACAGCGTTAGTAAACGGCCGTTAAAGCTAACCGTGTTAGGTAACGGTGCGCGTGGAACGTGTAACGGACGCGCTGTTGACCTCGTGTGCTCGTGGTCTAGGTAAGGACGCGTGGGCGCGTGGAGGGTACTCGCCCGTGGGAGTGTGCGGAGAGTGATCGTTTGCGCGTGGAATTTGCCCGTGAATGGACGAGACGGGTTGGATCTCACACGCCTAGCGCGTGAGGGCGCGTCTGATGGAGTTTGTGGATGATTTTTACGAGGTTGGATTCGTCTCGTTGAGACGATGACAGTGATGATGGGTTACGAGGGTTTGGCAGCAGTTTAGATAGTTTTCAAGAGCATAGAAGGTTTTGACAGTTCTTTGATAGTGTATGGGATGGCAGTGGGTTGGCATAAGTGATGGGATGGCAGTGGTTTTGACAGCAAGATGGCGGAGGGAGAGACGTACCGGAAAAAAAAATTAAAATTGTACCTCTGATACCATAATAAATTTAGAGAGAATGAGAGAAAAAGAATAAATTGTGTATATTAATTTGTATATCTTTACAATGAGAAAAGCCCTATATATACAAGTATAGAATGAAGAGAAAAGAAAAGCCTAAATTATGAAAAATAGACATAAGGAAACAAGGATAAAAGGAAAGCTAAATTACAGGATAATAAATAAGGGAATAATATTTTAACATCACCAACTACTTTTTTGACCCTAGTTTCGTAAAGACTTTCATCCTTTAACTAAAAACAAAATTTGCCCTTTTCAAAGTTAAATGATTGAATATGTTAATAAAAACTTGGCAAAAATCATCTCTGAAACGTGGCTTTGAAAGGAAACAGCTACAGAAGATATACAAGATTTCAAACCGACGCCTTTCAGTTTACTTTTCCATATGGGTACACGTATAGTTGAATTGAGTTGGACAATTTTAGAAACTAACAAGTTAACTTGGTATCGAACGAAATAAATTGAAGTGGACATAGAATTATTCCGAGAACGAAAGAAATTGGCATAAAATTGACATATAAAAAATAAATTAAATAAAAGTTGTATTGAAAGGAATGTTTAAATTTTTTTGTTTTTCGAAATACTATAAATTTTACTGGAAGGGGAATGAAACCTATAACCTCCCAAAAAATGAATTAATGCCACTTAAGCTAAACTTCTTGAAAAAGTATAACCATACGATGTTTAAAGAATTTTGTTATTTCAATTCAGTTGTCTTTAATCGTATGCTGTCATTTCAATCGAAAATTTGATAGATTTTTTTTCCCTTCAATTATAGGCAAATCCTAGATCAAAACAGAAGAGTGAATTGAAAGTATATACTAATTTCTTTTAATGTACAACAAGATTTGGGTAATTTTTAGTTTGACTTGGTCGGAGCTTAGTCAAATTAAACAATCACAAGTTAAACGTTCAAATTCCAAAAAAAAAAAGAAGAGAAGAGATGATTATGTGCTGTCATTATCTTTTTTTAGTACATTCATGCTAAAGCGAGAATCGGACTCGAGACCTCTTTCTAGTGGGAGTGAGTTCTAGCCACTAAGCTATTCTTAGTGGTTATGTGTTGTTATTATTTGTCTGTGAACAATCCTTATTATAAGTAGTCTCTACACAACTAATAATAACACATTAACATGTCCTTGAACTTTGTCTCACTCTGGCCTTAACGCTGTGCAGGATGGGCAACCGCACAGAGTTCAGGGTTCTAATAGTGACCAGGCTTTATAAAATTAAGAGTTAAAGTTTCAACATTTACTTTTATCTATTGACAATAAAAGGTCAAAATTTAAAGTTAGAATTACTATGGGCCAACTAATATAAAATATGAAGTTCTACATTGATCAAACTTTTATTTATATGTCTATTTGTTTTAATCTATTTAAGATAACTATAACATTTCACATTAAATCAATCACCTCTCTCCCACTTTCGCTCCCCCATTAATTCTTTTTTTTTTTCAAGAATTTTTTTATTCTTTCTATCTCTCCTTTCTTTTGGGTTTATTATATTTTATGTCTTTTTTTTGTATTACATTTTTCTAGTCTTAAAAAAAAGTGATATAACGTTTTTTCGATATAATTATTTAAATAATTAAATAAAAAGGGGTCTCATTTTAAATTTTTACAGTCTTTCATGAATTATTGCTGAAGCAAATAACACGTATATGGCAGCATTCAAAATTAATCAAATAAACTATTTATATCACACAATTTTCAGAATTTATTTATTATTAAGCTTTTTTTTTATTAATATTATTAAGCATTTATTTCACAAGATTCAGAAATTTGATCAAGACGTAAGAATTAAACATTCTACGATTTGGCATTTACTAAATGATCAGTAATGATGCATAAAAACACCTTTATTAATTCGAGATGAAAAAAAAAAAAAAAAAAAAAGGAACTAACAACATGCAATTAACCCCAGCAGCTCATAACACGTCCAAATATCCCTATATATTATAGTTGTAAACCCTAGAATCATATCCAATCTCACCAAAAAAAGAAAAATGTCATATAAAACAAACTAAAAGGCTAGAAAAATAAAATAAAATCAATATTTACGAAGGTGAGCAATTTCAAACGAACAATCCGTAGGCCCTTCGTCAAGTATCCCAAAAGAAGGAGAATTTGATGAAAACACAACCTTAATCCCCTCGCACGCCACCCTTGCCCCTTGCATAGCCCTCGGCCTCCAATCGGATTTCATCCGATAAGGCCCAATCTTCACCGACGCTTCCAACTCCATCCCAAAATTCACCACCCCTCCCCGCCACCAGGCCGCCACAATGGCATTAACCACCTGCGCGTCCACTTTGGCGGTTTCCACTGAAAATCTGAGCTCGACAGTCGACTGTTGCGTTGGGCCCTGAAAAAGGGGAACCAGTGTCGTACCAGAGAGAAACACACGGTTGTAGAAAAGGGAAATGGTGTCGAAATTGTAGAGCATGGTATTGTAATCGCGTCCTTGGCTGATCGACAAGGTAAAATTGAAATCAACACTGGAGATTTTAGGGTAAGGTGACGATGATGACGGGTTCAATATGGGAGTAGCGAGAACTGAATGGATTTGGAATTTCGGTAATTCAGCAACCTTTCGTGCAGGTAGACTAATGACAATGGCTGGGATGACATTGAAGAATAAGATTAGGAGCAACATAAGACAACATTCTTTGAATTTCATCGGATCATCATTTTTTTTGCTGACTATTACTAGATCTTCCTCGTCCTTGTATTTAACTTTGTCGTCTTTGTTGTCGCCGTTCACTATTATTACTATATCGTCATCGCTCTCGCATTTAACTTTATTGTCGCCGCATCTATGTTGTGGTTTAGCAGCTGCGGCCATTATGAGAGTCAATAGTTTTACAAGAATATGAAAAATGTGTATCTGTATCTCTATATATATATTAGGGATTGAAGGTGAAAAGTTAGTAATCTTTTGCAAAAAAAATCTAGGATTCTTAATCTAGACAAAGATAGCAAGTTTTTTTATATGTTAGTTTCTTTTTTGGATACAATCGATATACTAAATTTTAGAATAAAAAATAAGTTGCGTCATTCACGTTTATTAGGAATATAGGCAGGAAGGAATTTTGGTATGGTTTTAGGATTAAATATTTAATAAGAAGAATAGCCAAGTACAAATTTTGGTAATTAAACTCCATGGCAGATTTGATTATGGCATATTCGATTATGCAGTTCCAGCTCGAATATATAATTTAGTTGGGTATGTTAATATAATATATATGTATATAATCGCAAGCTTGACAAGCTTGATATAATTGTAAAAAACAATTTTGATTATTGCCTAATTAATATAAAATATCATATATTAAGAATCGTAACTCGGTAAGAGCACTATTTCCAATTGAGTAATTAAAATGGCAATTATAATTATAATTAAATTTAACAATGTTAGATAAAAAACTTACCCCGATGACATTATCAATTTTTTGCAATCATTTAACCAATTTTTAACCAAATCTACCTCTCCATAATCAAAATTAACAAATTTTTCTCAATAATCCAAGGGTCTCGCTAATTCTATCGGTTAAAATAAAATATAAAAGAATATTTTCAAATTTTAGATAATATTTCTCTTATTTTAAAAAAAAGTAAAAAATAAATTGTTAACTTTGTGGAAAATCAATGCAATGGACTGCACTAATTTAGTTATTGAGAAAAATAACTGTTAGGGAGCCTAACATTGTAATAAATGAATAATTAAAAGTCTTCTTGATTATTCAATTTTTTTTATTCTATTAGACATGCTCTAACGCATGCGTCACTTGTGTACGGCAAACAATGTCTTGCTCTCTTTTTTTTTTTTTTTTTTTTGTAGTATTTGTCACTAAATATCCTCACACCCTCACTGGGATGGGATCAAGAGTGGACTTACGGTGGGACAAGGTGGGGTGACCGCCCTCCTGAGTTTTTGGGTTCTTTTTGTAGATATAGCATGTTTAGGGGGCAAGTGGGCAACATGTGATTGTAAGCAAGAGTAAAGGGTGCAGGGTTTGTATTTTGTAGAACTTTGAGCGGTAGGTTTGCAAGTGGTGGTGGTGGTGGGGGTAAGTGCGGCGCATCCCACACGTACAATTTGAACACACTTTCTTAACATAAAAGTGGAAGAAAATCTAACTTCGAAAAAACCCACTCTTCTTCTCTTTTGGAAAAAAGTTAATTATTTTTATTATAGAAACGCTAAATTTGAACACATCCCGATACTTTTAACTCTTGATATTGAAGCTCGGGTACAAAAGCGAAAAGGGTTAAGGAAGTGTGGTAAAGGCGCCCACCATAATTCAAGAGATTCTCGAACCAAGTCTTATTCGAGATGGGGATGGTTCTTTATTATTTGATGTAGAAGGGAGAGACTTAGCCGCACCCCCCTCCCCTCCCTTTTTTCAAAAAAAATAAAAATAAAAATAAGAAGAAGACAAATTAAAGAATAAAGAAAAGAAACAAGTGGATTAAACGGCATGTGAGCTAAAGGTGGCCATAAAAGCTTTTCCTAAGGCCAACATCTTTTATAAAGTAAAGATAAAAGTATCCCGCCGACGCTAAAGAACAAGATGAGCAAGGACCAACCGACCGCAATTATTCAAGCACACGCATACCCTGATATCATGTCGGACTCCAAAACATTTCAAGTCCGGTCTTTTAGTATTATAAATAAGGATGTTAGTTTTATTGTATAGGTATCGAAAGATTTAATTCTTTGTTTTATAGTTTGTTTGATTTGAGATGAGATAATGGAAAAGGAAATAGTTAATGGGCCGGTTAGTATCACACCAATACTTTCAATCTTTTTTGGGGGTTAGGACTACTAGGACTTGGCTCTTTTTTTCATTACACTTTCGATCTAATTCCATCCAATACACTCTAGTTCGAGGACTAAATAGATGAATTTTTTTTTCTGAAATTTGGTGGAGATAATCATTATAATGAGTAGATTCTCTCCACAAAATTTCATCAGGAAATTCAAACTAAAAATGGGCATGATAAAATTTTGATAAATATGTTCATTTTCAACCATTAAAATTTTAGACAATTAATGATCTTGCTCACTTCTAAATTGAATCTTTTGATGAAAATATGTGAAAATGATATACTTATTATGGAGATCATCTCCACCAAATTTCATAAAAAAAAATACATCCTTTTTGCTCTCAAACTACACCCATTTGAATGAAATTGGATGAAAAGGATAATGGAGAGGAGGCAAGTCCGGACTACCAACATATTGAAATTAGTATATAGTCCTCCTTGCCTTAATTATATCTAATTCAACAATTAATTATGTAGCTCTATCACAAAATTAGCCCCGACCTATTAAATAAGGTAATTTCTATAATTGATGCATATATTTGTAGAAAGTTGACTATGAATACTTACCATTAATATATATTCTTATATATATATATATATATATATATTTAATTTTACAGATATATGGAAGATGAAAATACATGTATATAATATTATACATTATTAATACATACATATATCAGACAAATGAAAAAATATATATTTATAATATTTTATATATTCGGTCACATACATATAGTATTACATTATTTATTAAAAAAAATTATTGTCTTATAATGTTACACATCTTATACATGAAATGAAACATCACAATATATAACAAATATATTGAAGATGTAATTGAAACATATATATTTAAATAATTATAAACATAAATAAATAAAAATATATTTATAATCATATAATTGAAATTACATAACAGATACAATTGAACACACACACACACACACACACACATATATATATATATATCATCACAATATATAACAAATATAATTGAACATGTATATAATTTATTTAAATATATAATTGAAAATAATTGAAACAAATACATTTAAATAATTAAAAAAAATATATTACATACATTTGTAATCATAGAATGAAAAATAGTAGCAAATGTGAAACTGTAACAAATATATAGTTATATTCGAAAAAAATAATTACAACTTTTGCATTAATAATGATATAGTGCAAAATATAAATTACATATATATTTGTAGGCATAAAATTGATAATATATATAAACATATAATTGGAAAATGTGAAATTAAAGATATAAATAACAGATATATGTATAATCATAAAAATCATAGAAAATGAAAAGAGATAATGGGTTATGAGGCCTTGCTTCGTAATGCTTTATAACTCTAAGGACGGACTTATGTTTAATAAAGGGAAGTAGTACTAATTTCATAATTTAGTTTTACAATAAGGACACTTTTCATAATATTAATTTATTTTAAGGAAAATGATAAATGTTGATGGACAAAAATACCCCTAATTAAAAAGTTGATGTGTACACGCCGTTCTCATCACGCAGCAACATTTCTGTGGGTCAACTAGCTTTTTTCCTTTTTCTTTCTCTCTTTAAACCCGAACGAAGGTCGAAAGATTTGCATTGCGAAATTCGCTCACCGTGGTTAGTCAGTCTTCTTCCCAATTATATTATTATATTTATATTATATATATAATATGTCTTTTATTACCTAACAATAATTCATCTTACAATTCCTTGTTCAATGCTTGCATTGATAGTTTATTTCACTTTTTTATGGAGATATATATATATATATATATATGTATTTGGCAGAAAATGACTCTCATATGTATTATTTTATAGTTTTATTAGTTTTTTGATTTAACAATCATGCGCATAAATAAGCTGTAATGTGGGATTTATATATGTATGATGAAGAAGCACTTCAGGTGTTTGTTGTAATGACTGTTAGAATGTTGGGTAGCTTCGCAATGTGTAGTTTTCACAACTTGGCAATTTTGGATTCCTATAAGCGTTGTCAAATTCCTAAGTTAGTTCTGGACAAAAACAATGGGAATTTTTCAATCTAAATCTATTAACTCAAAAGGTTTTACCTAAAACTTATCGAAAGATTGCATGAAATTCATTAATGCTAAATCTGATTGCAGTGCTAAATGCATTTAGCACCTTCTGATTGTTGTCCAGGTGGTGCTAAATGCATTTCGCACCTTCTGATTGTGCATTTAGCAACTTTTGGTTGCTGTCCAGATTGTTATCCAGGTGGTGCTAAATGCATTTAGCACCTTCTGGTTGTATATTTAACACTTTTGGTTGTTGTTCAGAAGGTGCTAAATGCATTTAGCACCGTCTAGTTGGTGTCCAAGTGGTGCTAAATGCATGTAGCACCTTCTGGTTGCTGTCCAAATGGTGCTAGGTTGTTGTCCAGGTGGTGCTAAATGCATTTAGCACCTTCTGGAACAACCCTTCTAAACAACAACCATAAGGTGTTAAATGCATTTAGCACCACCTGGACAGCAATCAGAAAGTGCTAAATGCACAACCAGAAGGTGCTAAATGATGTTAGTGTCATAATGAGACGTGAGATATTATAAGGAAGGGATATTAGTGTCTTTTTTGCACAGTGTCCTTAATTTACATGGCTTATTTTTAAGTGTCCTTTATAATTATATTATTATTAGAATGAGCCCTTATGTCTAATTGCCTTAAATGAAAAAGCAGTAACAAATATATTCAATTGAAAATTGATTTGTACAAATAAAATTAAAAATATATACACATTTATAATCTAAAATCGTAGAATTTAAAATATAAATAAAAGATTTATTTATAATCGTAAAGATAAAAGTGTAATAATGGGAATATTTACATAAATATAAAAATAAACTCTATTGAATTTTATATAATCATGGTTTGAATATATTTTTATAAGATGTATAATTAATTTAGTAAAGTTAATAAAATAGCAATTGTAGTTTCCTTATCAAATTCAAAAATCTAATTTACAATACATAAATCCTTGAATTAAGCAAACTCCATAAGTTTCTAAAATTTAAAACAGGGGCTTAATAGTCATACAATCAAAAAGTCAACATAAGGATATGTCCCTAATTTTCAAAACTAGGTGGTCCTAACCCTATGTTTCAAAAATAGGGGTAAAATCCCGAGACTTTTAACTCTTGATATTAAAGCTAAGTATAAAAGCGAAAAGGGTTAAAGAAGTGTGGTAAAAGCGCCCACCATAATTCAGGAGATTACCGAACCAAGTCTTATTTGAGATGGGGATGGTTCTTTGTTAGTTGATGTAGAAGGGAGAGACTTAGCGGCCACCCCCCTCCCCCTCCCTTTTTTTTAAATAAATAAATAAAAACAACAACACTACTTGCTGTAAATTTAGATGCTTTTATAGTTTGTTTGAAAATAGAGGAGAGAATGGAAGGGAAATAGTTAATTAGGAGGCCATGGAAGGAATGGAATGAAATTAGTTTAATTTCATTATTGTTTGGATATGTAAGGATAGAAAACAAATGAAAAGAATTAATTTTTGTTTGGAGGAAAAAAAAGTAAAAGGAAGTGAATGTGAATGTGATTTAATATACATAGACATACATGACATATCTAGTACGCCCCGGTGCGTACGCACTAGTGCTGAGCGGCGCGAAAATCGAGACCCATTTACGAAAACATTAACGTTGGCTTTTTATTGCTTCAGTTAAATTTACTATCTTTCTCTCAAATTTTTGGAACCCCCATTACACTCTCTCCTAGCTGCTCCGACCTCTTATACAACCCTCATCTCTCTCTTAAAAATCCGACATCCATCTCCCTCTCTCACAACCCCTCCGAGCTCCTTATCAGTCCATCTTTCTCAAACATCCAACCGATATTTCGCTTCTCTCTCTAAAATTCGGCAACTGCAACAATCTCATACTCTCTCTAAAATCTGACCGAGCTCCATCTCCTTCTCTCTCTGTAAATTCCGATCGAATAGGATCATCAAACTGTGCGCCTTCTTCCTCCATCATTAGTTGTAGCTTTGTAAGTGGGTCTCTCCTCGATTCGAACTATTGATTTTGGGACTATTGATTGTTGTTGTTGTTCTTGAGATGGAGATGGATTTTCTAGGCACTTTGGTTTACGAAATTAATTTTTATTTTTTTAGTAATGTTAATATGTTCTTATGTTGTGTTTTATTTTGGTTTGGGAACTTATTTGTATCTTAATTAGAGCTTCTTTATTATATGGTGAGCTTGAAGTTCAGCAGCAAGGGTGTATCGGCTAGCTTACCCATACGTCAATTAATCGCTCTTCGAATGACCTTAAACAATACACTAATTTAGTTGATTGAATGAAAACCAAATGTATTTTTGCATAATTGCACTATTGCTGATGATTTGTAGTCGTTCAGTGCACGGTTTTTTGTTGTAAAATATGAAGTTATTGATGGAATGATTGATTTCTTCAACGATATTTTTGTAGTTATGATTTAAGTTGGAAAATTTGGTACAATGAGCAATCTCATGATACACAGCATGTACAATGAGCAATAGATTGTGCATATTGATGAAGGAAGAAGCCGCGCAGCTTAATGATCCTATTCGATCGGATTTTAGAGAAAAAGGGAGATAGAGCTCGGTCGGATTTTAGAGAGCTTACAAGATTGTTGCAGTCGTCGGATTTTAGAAAGAGAGAGTGGAATATCGGTTGAATTTTTGGAATCTAGAGAGATAGATAGGGATTGTATAGGAGGTCGGAGCAGCTGTGAGAGAGTGTATTGGGGGTCAAAAATTTGAGAGAAGAGAGTAAGTTTGACTGAAGTAATAAAAAGCCAATGTTAACATTTCCGTAAATGGGTCTCCATTTTTGCGCCGCTAAGCACTAATGCATATGCATTTGTGCGTACTAGATATTATATCCTGCATATACATACATATATATATATATATATCCAGATACTTTCTAGTACCATAAGGTGTCCAAGCTAACTTTTGCATACCTCGACTAATCCATTTTGTGGAAAAATGGTCGATCATTGGCTAGCAAATGCTGCTACAAATTATTTAATATATTGTGAAAAAATCAAGGTTGAATTTGGAATTATGGGTTATTAATTAAAATCTTTTACTTTCCCTCTTAATCCTCTCAATATTGGAAGGATTTAAAATATTGTTAACAAATTAAGGTTAAATTAGAAATTATGGGTGATAATTCTCATAATCCTCTCAATATTGGAAGAAAACAATGTAAAGGAATAGAGGGGATTGGCAATCCCTCCCATTCCATCCATTTCTTTTCTATTCCCTTCATAATTCTAAATAAAGAAGTAATTTATAATCCATCCTCCTCTTTAGTAACTAAAAAGTGTTTGTTTACTGACTAAAAGTAATCTAGCACTCCAAAATCATTTTTAGTGATACTTTATATGGATCTTTTGGGACATTTTTTAATTGCTAAAGGAGAGTGTCAGATTACTTTTGTGAAGTGATAATATCATTAACCTTTTGTTAATGATACATTTATAGGCACGAGCGGAGCCATGAATTTGAATAAAAGGTCAACTATAAGTCCTCATACTTTAATCAAGTCTTGATTATTAAAGCTCGAGTAGCAGAAGTGAAAAGTGCATGGTTTTCATCAAGCGAAAGTGTAGCGATTTGCTTGTGAGTGGGCCAAAGTACATATTATTATTATTATTATTATTATTATTATTATTATTATTATTATTATTATTATTATTATTATTATTATTATTATTATTGATGATATATTGTTGTATATCCTTAATGAAGCCTCTCATACACGCCTTCTCCATCAATTCCATAAGATCGCCCTTGATCATGGAATTATGCTCTCAGAAAAGAAGATGGTTATTGGTATCACTGAAATTGAATTTTTGGGAATGAAAATCAAGATTGGAAAATTCCAGTTGCAGCAATACATTTCAAAAGATCTTTTGCAATTTCCAGATGTTCTCACCTAGTGGTGGAGTGAGTTTATTTAAGAATTTATTTATTATTAGGGTGGCAATATTGTCAGAGCTCAAATAACTATGTCAGAGCAACTTTAGTACTTTAAAGTTAGAATGAACCAAAATACCCACTAACGTCTCAATATATATGGCCAATTACTAGTTTCTTTATTCTTCAATTACCCTTATATATATGATGTCATTGTTGCCAAAACACATTGATATTTGTGCACACACTTTCCCTCTTTCCTCTCTGGTCAGTTTTATTTCTTTCTTCCCCAACTTTATTCTCTGCTCACAATTTCTTTTTCCACTACTTCAGCTAAAGCTTTCATATATGTCCAAATTTCAACCTTTATCAAAAAAATTTCTACAAGAAGAAAACTCCTTGGATTTTAATTGAAGGTTAGTCTTTGCTTATTTAATTTCTTGTTTATTATGTGTATACCATTTTCTTTTGTGAGATATTATTGGAGTTCATAAATGATTTTTTTTTGATGAATGTGCTTCTTATTTTTTGTTCTCATATAAAATAAATATAATGACTTAAAATGAGACAAAACTCATTTCAAAGAGTATATAAGTTTTAATTCTTATATGTTTGCCATGGTGACTTAAAAATACTAATCTTTTTTACGGCTTGTGTTCCCAAACATATATAAAATAATAATTTTTTTGAACAATGGATTTGTTGTAACTATATGCTTGTATTTCTTTAATTTAGAAGAGCAAGATCATTATTTTTTGGACATTGGAGATTTGCAGTAGGAAAAAATAATTTGAAACTTTTTGTTTTTTTTTGTTTGTTGTTCTTTTCTTTCCACATTTTGGAAGTTCCACGGGCTCCTTCCATTTGTTTTGTATAATCACATACAATAATTAACTCTTATTTAATTGTATGCAGATTTTGCAATAAAAAAAGGATGTCTAATATAGCTGATTTGGTTCTGCAACTTGAGTGGGTTTATTTAAGTCGTGAAGAATTGCTTAACAATGTAAAGAGGTTTTACCATATACAAGGTTATGTGTTGTCAATTAAAACCTCAAGGAAAGATAAATATATGACTATTGGTTGTGATATGAGAGGTTATTATCGAGATAGACGTATTGTCACGATGGAACGCCAAAGGGACACATCAACTCGCCTAATAAATTGTCCATTTGAAGTTCAAGGTAAAAGAGTGGATAGTGTTTGGATACTTGAGATCAGAAATAGTTTACATAATCACAAACCCTCTCATGATATGTCCGGACACCCAACTTGTCGCCGGTTATTTAAAGAAAATATGAAAAGTGTTCATGAAATGACTGCAGCAGGAATTGCACCACATCAAATTTTGTCATCTCTTCAGCAAAAGAATCCTAATCTCCAAGCCGTGTCTTAAACCATATACAATATAAAGGCTAAGGTTTATAAAGAGAACTTAGGTGGTTGTACTTCAATTCAAGCTTTGTTTAAAGAACTTGGTCAGGGTGGTTTCATGTACAATATTGCACAAGATGAAAGTGGGCATTTGACACATTTATTTTTTGCTCATCCAATGTCAATCACACTGATTCGAAACTTCTCTAACATGTTCGTTATGGATTGCACTTACAAGTCAAATAAATACAAAATGCCGTTACTTGACATTGTGGGGGTCTCAGGTTTCAATACTTCATTCTATTCTTGTTTTGTCTTTTTATATAAAGAGGAAAAAGAAGATTATATTTAGGCTTTAAACAAATTTAGCATAATATTGGGTCCAGGATGTCAACCTTCTGTTATCGTCTCTGATAGAGAATTGGCATTAATGAATGCTATCAAAGTTGTTTTTCCTAACACTTGTAATCTTTTGTGTGTGTGGCATATTAACAAAAATATTTTATTGAATTGTAAGTGTCACTTTGAAGAGGAAGATGGCTGGAGTGCATTCTTATCTACATGGAATTGGATTGTATACTCTTTTGATGAAGCATCATTTAAGAAGGCATGTAAATTGTTTAAAGATTTGTATAAGAGCAAGAAAGAGATTTTAATTTATATAATAAGAAATTGGCTTCCATTTAAAGAACGATTCATTAGTGCGTCGACGGAGAAACATCTCCACTTTGGAAATCGTGTTTCTTCAAGGGCAAAAAGTTCACATTCAAAGCTTAAAAGATATTTGCACAACTTAATCGGTGATCTTCGCCAAGTGAAAGACAAAATATGCTTGGCCATAAAAAATGAATTTGAAGAGATAAAGACACAATTCTCAAGTGAAAGACTTCATACTCCCCATAGTGTTAGTGTTCATTTCTTTAGGGAACTTAATACTCATGTGTCGTCGTTTACAATGTGAGAGTTATTTAAGCAATTTGAGATGGTCAAGTTTAATAAAATGCAATCTACATGTACTAGCCATTTTATGGCAACAATGGGTTTACCTTGTTCCCATGAGATGATGTGCTGGAAATGATAAACGCACAATTTTATAGTCGTTAACGCTTTTTTAATTGTGATTATCGCGTTTATCTTAACCTAGATTAATTAAATTAACCCACTTTTTGTACATACACTAAAAATATCAAGAATTGCTTTAACATGGCTCAAAGTAGCCTTTTCTAGTGTCTTGATTGTGCCCATAGATTTTGGAAGCAAGTTAGGGAACTTTGGGAAGTGTTCAAGAAAGATGGAAGCCAAAAGTGAAGAATAAAGTTTTTGAAGCAGTCATCTGATCAATCAGATGCCAACCTTTAGTGCAGAATCTACTATCTAATCAATCAGAGGATCCTCTAGTCAATCAGAGCCCACCTAACAGAGCAAAATCTACCCTCTGATCAATCAGAGAAACCTCTAATAAATCAAACAGCCCCCAAAAGCATATTTTCTCACCTTTTGATGCATTAAAACTCACTAAAAGTGATGGACTTTCCATTTTTAGATAGGATCAGGTGCTTACCCATTGGGTAATTTTTAGATCTATATTCAAGTAATATAAGTAAATTTTCCTACACTTTCTCTTGCTATCACTTGTAAGAAATCTAGTTAGAGAAACTCTTGAGAGAAATGGAGATTAGTTTAATGATTTTTGTTCATACAACTATCATGGATTAGTTTCATTGCTAAGGCTAAAAGATGGAGTTTGCATTACATTAATTATGTAAGTTTGTTGCTCATTTCATTGTTAGTATTGTTAAATACTTGTTGAATCCTTTATCTTCTCCATTCAATTAACCATTCATAAGCTAGTAAGATAATCCTTATAAGGTGATTTGACTTTGTATGCCTTGTATACATAGATCTCAAGCGTTTATGAAGAGATGATATACTTGTGTGTTTTTTATTAACCTATGTCCATTCCTTCTATGATTGAGATACTTTACATTGCCAAGCATGTTTAGTATTTGAATATTCATATAAATACCATAAATTTGAGATTCCAATCCTTGAATGCTTTAATGATATGTTGAGTGCTTTCTACATTTTATGTGATTTTGAGACTCAATATTTTCTTAGTTAGAGTGTTGCCAAGGAAGATCTCTTAAGTTTATGCCATAATCAACTCCGCTAACCACCTTAAGGATTCAATTTGTATTTATCAAATGTGTCTAAACCGGATGATTTAATCTCTACCTAGACCTCCCAATCTTAGACAAATGAAATGTTATGATTTATTGAGCTAAACTTTTTAGTTGGCCATTTTCATAATCAAGTCAATTGCCTAGGAAAAACTAACAATGAATTCTCAATGCCTAGTTTAATTTTATACATTTTCTTTTGGTGTATCTCAAGTTTGCATCTTGGTTGAACATTATATGGGAATGGGTTACGCTTGCTTCACACCCTTTGTTACAAGATAAAAATGAGAGATACATTTGTGTGAGCTTACTTACACCCTTTCTTTATATGTCAGTTATATAGGAATGGGTTGCTTTTGCTTCACAACCTTTTGCTTAGAAAAGTGTAAGGTACTCAACACTTAGGAATTGCATTGAGAATTTTTGAATGAGATTAATTTTACATAACATTGCAAAGCAATGAATTCTATAATGCCTTAGTCTTTTCTTATCAATTAATACATCACTTAAGTTTCTTTGCAAGATTTTAAAATCAACCACTCAAATTCTCTTAACAAAACCTTGGACTCGTAATCACCGCATCGTCTTTCCGACTATCCTTGTGATTCGACACTTGGACTTACCAAGTATTATAACTTGACAACCTACACTTGGGTTCCTAAGCACGGAAGTATTTTCGACGCATCAAAAAATATATGGTATTGCCTTTTAGTTCTGTACATCCACAATGGAGGGTCGACATAAGGTCAGTAGTTTGGAATAATAGTAAGATAAGAAATGAAGATGATGAATTTAAAGGGTTGCTCAATAAATTTCAAGCTGAATATTTACAGTAGCCTCTCAATCAGAAATAAAATGCCCAAGATCAAATTTCCCAACTTGTAGGTTCATCACTTCCAGTTTTACTTGAGCCAAACTATAGGAATTCACAAAGGACGTCCGTCAAAGAAGCAAAAGGAATCATTCTCTACAAGGTGCGATCCTTCACAGTTTGAGATTGTTGAAACAAATCACCGATGTTGTAATTGCAAGGGCTTTGGGCATAATGCTCGTACCGGTCCAAGTAAAACAGAAGGTCGTGAGCTCAATCCATAATTTTGTATGGAAACTTGGTGATCGGGAAATAATTTTGCAATTTTTTGTTAGTGGTGAGTTTTCCCCTTTAATTAATTCTAATGAATTTGATAGTTTTTACCTTATTTATTTGTAGTGATTTTGATTTATTTTTCTCACTAACAGCAGGATAATGGTGTTGTTGCCTGCATTAAATGTGGTAAAATTACTTCTACTATTATTTTGCTGACTTTAAATTAAAGTGTAGGGTGTTTGAAGACCATTGAAGAATTTGTATTTTTGCTATTATTTTAGATTGTGACAAACTATGAGTTAACAATGAAAATACTATTGTATTCTTGTTTTTGGTATGTTATTGTATTTTTTCTTTCATTCTCCTTCCTTTAAGGTGGAATTGACTAGTTACTGAAGGTTTTGGAAAACGAGAGAAAATGGTTACACATTTATTTTGCATGCACAAAGAGGGAGATATATTAATCAACAAAACAAAAGTGCAATTGAGGTACAAAAGAATCTATAGCAAAAGTTGTTGACTTATGGGCTTTTTAATCCATTCAAACTTTAAAGTATCAAAGTTGCTCTGGCATAGTGTTTTGAGCTGCTCAAGACTTACGGTCCGTTTGGATCGAGGGAATGGGAAGGAAAGGACAGGACAGGAAAATAGGAGGAATGGTTACATTTTACTCATTTGGATAGATTTATAAGACGGAGTGGAAAGGAAACGAAGGGATTGAGAGGGAATGACAATTCCCTTTATTCCTTTATTTTGTTTCCTTCCAATATTGGGAGGATTGGGAGGGAAAAGAAAAGTTTTTAATAATTTTTTCACGTTTTTCCAAATTTAACCCTTATTTGTTAATAATATATTAAATCACATTCCTTTCTTTTCTTTTCTTTTTTCTATCCAAAGAATTATTTTCATTCCATTATTTTCCATCCTTAGCTATCCAAACAACAATAAAATTAAACTTATTCATTTCCATTCTATTCCATTTATTTTCCTCATAATTAACTATTTCCTTTCCATCACTCCCCTTCAAATCTAGACGAACTGTTAAGAATTAAACATTCTATGATTTAGCATTTACTAGATGATCATTAATGATGCATAAAAAAAATTATTTATTAATTCGAGATGAAAAAAATAGGAACTAACATGCAATTAACCCCAGCAGCTCATAAGTCATAACACATCCAGATATATAGTTGTAAACCCTAGAATCATATCCAATCTCACCAAAAAAAGAAAAATGTCATATAAGACAAACTAAAAGGCTAGAAAAAAAATAAAAAATAAAATAATTTACGAAGGTGAGCAATTTCAAAAGAACAATCCGTAGGCCCTTCGTCAAGTGTCCCAAAAGAAGAAGGATTTGATGAAAACACAACCTTAATCCCCTCGCACGCCACCCTCGCCACTTTCATAGCCCTCGGCCGCCAATAGGATTTCATCCGATAAGGCCCAATCTTCACCGACGCTTCCAACTCCATCCCCAAATTCACCACCCCTCCCCGCCACCAGGCAGCCACAATGGTATTAACCACCTGCTCGCCCATTCTGGCAGGTTCCACTGAAAATCTGGGCTCCACAGTCGACTGTTGCTTTGGGCCCTGAAAAAGGGGAACCAGTGTCGTACCAGAGAGAAACACACGGTTGTGGAAAAGGGAAACGGTGTCGAAATTGTAGAGGATGGTATTGTAATCGCTTCCTTGGCTGATCGACAAGGTAAAATTGAAATCAACATTGGAGATTTTAGGGGAAGGTGATGATGATGATGATGATGTGTTCAATATGGGAGTAACGAGTACCGATTGGATTTGGAATTTTGGTAATCCAGCGATGTCAGGTCCATCTTTTGTAATGGCGAAGGCTGGGATGATGAAGATTAAGCTGGCTGTGAAGATGATGAAGAAGATTTTGAACCCCATAACAGAACATTCTTTGAATGTTTTCTCATGGATTGGATCATCATTCTTTTTGCTGACTATTACTAGATCTTTCTCGTCCTTGGATTTGTATTTAACTTTGTCATCTTCATCATCGCCTTTCACTATTATTACTATATCTTCGTCACTCTCGCATTTAACTTTGTTGTCGCCGCCGCATCTATTGTGTGGTTTAGCGGCTGCAGTCATCGTGAAAGTCAATAGTTTGACAAGAATATGAAAAATGTGTATCTGTATCTTCATATATATATATATATAGGGATTGAATGTGAAAAATTAGTAATCTCTTGCAAAAGAAGTCTAGGATTCTTAATTTCAGACAAAGATGGCAAGTTTTTTTATACGCTTGTTTCTTTTTTGGACACAATCGATATACTAAATTTTAGAATAAAAAATAAGTTATGTCATTCACGTTTATTAGGAATATAGGCAGGAAGGAATTTTGGTATGGTTTTGGGTTTAAATATTTAATATGTAGAATTAATAGCCAAATACAATTTTTGGTAATTAAACTCTGAGGAAGATTTGATTATGGCATATTCATGCAGTTCCAACTCGAATATAAAATTTAGTTGGGTATGTTATTATAATATATATATATGTATATAATCGCAAGCTTGATATAATTGTAAAAAGAAATTTTGATTGTTTCCAAATCAATATAAAATATCATATATTAAGAATTGTAATTTGGTAATTAAGAGTACTATTTCCAATCGTATAATCAAAATAGCAATTATAATTATAATCAATTTTAACAATGTTGACTAAAAAACTTACCCCCGTTGACGTTATAAAATTTTAGCAATCCTTTAACCAATTAATAACTAAATCTACCTCTTTATAATCAAAATCAAAAGCCTTTGCACAATGATTTAAATGGGGTCTGACTAATTCTATTGGTTAAAACAAAATATAAGATAATATTTTTCAAATTTTAGATAATATTTCTCTTATTTTTTTTTTAAAATAAAAAATAAATTGATAACTTTGTGTCGAATCAATGTAATGGACCGCATTAATTTGATTATTGAGACAAAATAACTATTAGGGAGCCCTACGTTGTTACTTATAATAAATGAATAATCAAAAGTCTTATTGATTATTCAATTTTTGTTATTCTATTACACATGCTCTAACGCATGCGTTACTTTTGTACGGCAAACAATATCTTGCTCTCTTTTTTTTTTTGTAGTATTTGTCACTAGATACCCTCACACCCTCACTACGATGGGATCAAGAGGGGACAACTAGGGGCGACCGCCCTCCTGAATTTTTGGGTTCTTTTTGTAGATATAGCATGTTTGGGGGGCAAGTGGGCAACACGTGACTAATTGTAAGCAAGAGTAAAGGGGGGCAGGGTTTGTATTTTGCAGAACTTTGGGCGGTAGTTTTGTAACTGGTGGGGGTGTAAGTGCGGCGCATCCTACACGTACAGGGTTAGGTTCTGTAAGTTTATAAACGGTGATTATAGGTAAAGAGTAGAGGGGAGAGGGGTGTACGTGCAGCACACTATATAAGTACATAGGTAGGTTCTGTATTATTAAAAAATTGATTCAATTAAAGGGCAGTTTCCCTTTGTTGTTTGTTTTAATTTTAGGGTGACGATCAGTTGCTCTCTTTCATTTTAGGTATCTTTTCACCTTCTAAGTTCTCAGTAATTTAGGGTAGAGAATTGAATCCTAATCACGATATTACTATACTCTTTTGCCATTGTTGCTTCTAAGTCATCGGATTTAAGTTTTTTCTTGGATTATAAGACTTATTTGCTTTTTCAATAAAATTGATTAATATTTTTGGTTGTCGCTTACTGAGATTAAATATATTTTATTTGCTTATTTGATTGTTATTAAATATTGGGATTAAACTTAGTTATTGTTTAGTAGATATAAGGCACTTCAAGACGTTTAATATAATATATTAATTTTGGCCTTATTTTAACCTATACGGAAAATTTCTAAAAGTATATTCCTTTAGCCCGCCCTAAATTTAATTCCTAGGTTTGCTCTTGGATAGGATTAGTCCCCACCAGAGAAATTGTCTCTAGCCACCAATAAGTACTCCTTCAACCTTAAATTAATAGTATATTGTTTTAATATTTTTTTATGAAAATTTGAACAAAATAGTCAAAAGACAAATTATTTTCAATTGTGAGATACATTGATTATAACTAAAAATAAGAAATAATAAAAATTTAATACATCAAAACATACTTTTACTTTGATTGAACCGAATCGAGAAAATGTTAACTCATACCTCAAGATCGACTCTCGTCACTCTTCAACATTAACATTTCTTATAATTTAGTTATGTAAGTTCTTCAATTCTTTGGGATTAAATTCTTCTTGTTGTATGTTTTTAAAAGTAAGAATTTAGTGACTAGATATATTTTTAAAACTAACTTAATGAGTAGGTAGTTTTTAGGAAGTGTTCGTTTCTACCTTTAATGCTAAATGGATCGGAGGACTAGCTATTCAGACTTGCTTGTCTGAAGCGAGGTTTTCTTGGTTGGGAGTGTTAAAGTTATTATTTATTTATTTCGTGTTTGTTTCCTTATTGGATTAGTTTTCCTTTTCCTTTCCTTTTCCTTGTTAGATTAGGTTTTTCTTTTGTCTTGTTTAGCTCTATAAATAGAGCCCCTTTCTTATGTAATTCATTAATTCAATAAGATATATAGTTTCTCTTTTCTCTAAACCTAACATGGTATCAGAGGAAGGTTGAATCACCACCACCAGCCACCAGCCGCAACCATCACCAATCAGATCCGCACCGTCTTATCGATAAATATATCAAACCTCGATAAATACAACATCAAAACCTTCGTCTTCTAAAGACGATTCCAAGGCCGCAAGAATCACCTCGAAAAACCCATCCACGCGCCCTCACGCGCCGCGAGTGTGAAACACGGTACGTCCCGCCGAAACCACGCGCCGCCGCCGTTACCGTCAGTCAAATCGCCGTTAACGTTAACGGCGTTAGTACTTTTCCGTTAAAGTTAACGGCGTCAGGCCGTCTCCGTTACCGTTAATGTCCGTTAACGCCGTTAGCATTCCGTCAACGCCGTCAGCTTTTCCGTCAACGCCGTTAGCCGTCCGTTAACGCCGTCAGTCAACCGTCAGTTAGTCAACTCAGACCGGTTCAGCCAACAGTTTTTTGCCCGATTTTTCTATTTTTTGATCGGTTTTCAGCTAACTCAGACCGGTTCCCTAGGTTTTTGACCGTTCCAGACGCAACTGCAGTCTCCATTTCTCCAGATTCAGTCTTCAAGTTACAAAACCAGATCCAGTGCACTCCTTTTACCACCGTTTGCTTATTTTTTTGACCGGTTCTCTGACAACCACGACTGGTTCCCGAGGTTTTCAAGCATTCTGAACACAACCGCAGTCTCCGTCTCTCCAAATTCAATCTCTAAGATACCAAATCAGGTCAAGTGCACTAATTCTTACACTGTTTGCTTAATTCTTGTTCAGTTTTATGTTATGAAAACCTCAGAAATTCCTATCACCATCAAATTGGATGGAAACAATTATAATCACTGGTCTATCTTGTTCCGAAATTTCTTGAAAGGAAAGGGCCTCTGGGATTATGTTAATGGAAAAGCAACTTGTCCTGCTGAAACCGATGAAAAGTATGCTGATTGGGATATTAATAACAACAAAATTTTAACATGGATTGCTAACACTGTCATTCCATCGATTAGTCTTCAGCTTGGAAAGTATGATACCGCAAAGAAAGCTTGGGATTTCTTAGCACACAGATATGTTCAAACCAATTTTGCCAAGAAATATAAACTTGAACAAGATATACGTGGGCTACTACAACAACCAGGTCAATCCGTGTCTGATTTTCACTCTAGCATGTGCGTTATCTGGGATCAATTGGAACTCATGGAACCTCCATGGACAACAGACTTTGGTTTATGGGAAACCTTTCGTGAAGAAACGCGACTTGTACAATTTCTCATGGTATTACGGGATGAATTTGAACCGATCAGGACATCTATTCTTCATCGCAAGCCCCTCCCCTCTGTTGAATCAGCATTAACAGAATTAATTACTGAAGAAACTCGCAAGGGTATCACTCCGAATATTTCATCAGTTTTTGTTGCACCACCGGCCTCGAATACCTCGTATGTTGCATCTCCTCGCCCGCAGAATCAGAATTACCGACCACCTCGCAATACCTTTTCACCACGCCCTCATCAGACATCATATCGCCCTCCTCATAATACCCAAACGGCACCACCCCGAGATTATTCCCAGGTTCAATGTAACTACTGCAAGGGTTTTGGGCATGTAGTCAAGAATTGTCCCTCTCCTACATCTCGGTACATGCGGGGTCTACAAAATTCAACTGGATCGTCTGCTGCCGTACTTGCTCCACCATCTCCCCAAACCGGTAATAATCATACCATTGCCTCTGCTTTTTCAGTCTCATCAGGTACATCTTCTTCTCCTTGGTTCCTTGATTCCGGAGCATCAAACCACATGACTTTTGATCCTACACACTTTGACTCATTCAATCTCATGCATTCATCTCCCAAAATTCACACAGCTGATGGTTCTGTTATTACTGCTAGTCACATTGGTTCCATTAAAAACACTCCTAACTTGTCTATTCCTGATGTCTTCTTTGTCCCTCAACTTTCAATGCAACTGTTATCTGTCGGGCAATTATGTGATCTTGGGCTAATCATTATATTTCATTCATTGAGTTTTATTATGCAGGACCGCTCAACGGGCAAGCAAGTTGGGACAGGCCATAGAGTTGGCCGCTTATATGTTACAGACACACTTCACATTCCCCCTACAACCAATACATCCTTAACAGCATCTACCACACACCCATCATCATTTTTGCACTCTCGATTAGGACATGTTTCTTTTTCTCGTCTTAAATATATGATTAATCAAGGGTTGTTAGGACCAGTTACATTAGATAAAGATTTTCCTTGTGTCGCTTGTAAACTGGCCAAACAACCAGCTCTACCTTTTAATAATAGTACTACAGTTTCATCTTCTCCTTTTGATCTTGTGCATTCTGATGTGTGGGGTAAAGCTCCTATTGCTTCTATGGGGGGTGCCTTATATTATGTGATTTTTGTTGATGATTACTCTCGCTATAGTTGGACTTATTTGCTTCACTCACGTTCCGATTTTCTTAAAATTTATATTGAATTTGCCACCATGATTAAAACTCAGTTTTCTAAAACTATCAAACTTTTTCGTTCTGATTCCGGAGGCGAATATCTGTCCAAACCCTTCCTTGACTTTCTCAAATCTCAAGGGACTCTTCCTCAATTATCCTGTCCTGACACTCCACAACAAAATGGCATTGCAGAACGTAAACACCGTCATCTTGTCGAAACTGCCCGTACTCTCCTTGTGTCGTCCTCTGTCCCTTCCACTTTTTGGGGGGAAGCCATCCATACTTCTATATTCATTATAAACCGCATTCCCTCTCTTGTTACAAATGGTATTTCTCCCTTTGAGCGTCTTTATGAAACTCGTCCTGATTATTCCGAACTTCGTGTCTTTGGATCTACCTGTTTTGTATTACTTCCCAAAAGAGAGCGTACCAAACTCACACCAAAAACCTCTATGTGTGTTTTCTTAGGATATGGAATTCAACAAAAGGGTTATCGCTGCTATGATCCCATTGCCAAAAGACTTCGCATTTCTCGACATGTTACCTTTTGGGAAAATACTCCATATTACACTCTGGCCCAAAATACCACCTTATCCACTGAACCTGCGCTACCTGTTTATCCATTCCCCGAGTCCTCGCCAATAGAAGCCTCTCACCTTTCACCCACTCCAGTATTTGTCCCTGATCCAGTACCGACTAACCCCATTCCCTTAGTGTCTGATAGCTCCACTGCTGACAACTCTATGTTTTGCCCTGACTCTGCATGTCCCGACAGCGATCCTCCACTTCGACCAACTCGAGATCGTCGGCCGCCAGCTAAGTTATCAGATTATCACTGTTTTCTTTCCGCCCTGCTGTCCCTACATGAGCCATCCTCTTATCGCGAAGCATCCACCGATCCTCTTTGGCAACAAGCTATGGCCGATGAACTTGCTGCCTTAAAGCAAACCAATACATGGGACCTTGTTCCCTTACCTGCTGGAAAATCTGTTGTTGGGAGCAAATGGGTATACAAGATTAAAACCAACGCCGATGGTTCTGTTGATCGTTACAAAGCTCGTCTCGTTGCAAAAGGTTTTACACAAGAATATGGTATTGATTATGAAGAAACTTTCGCTCCCGTAGCTCGTATGACCACAGTTCGCACACTTATTTCAGTTGCTTCTATCCGTAAGTGGGCGATTCACCAGATGGATGTCAAAAATGCTTTCCTTCACGGCGACCTATCCGAAGAAGTATATATCCAGCCTCCTAATGGGCTACCTCACTCTCCTGGACAAGTCTGTAAACTTCGTCGTGCTCTCTATGGTCTTAAGCAAGCACCTAGAGCCTGGTTTGAAAAGTTCTCCACAGCCGTTATTCACCATGGTTTTTCACAGAGTGCTCATGATTCAGCAATGTTTACATGTTCCTCTCCACAAGGCATTGTTGTTCTTCTCATTTATGTCGATGATATGATTATCACTGGGGATGATTTCGATGGAATATGCAAGCTCAAGACCTATCTGTGCTCTTGTTTTGAAATGAAAGATCTGGGAATTCTTCGCTACTTCCTTGGTATTGAGGTTGATCGTTTGTCTACTGGTTACTATCTTTCTCAGGTAAAATACGCTTCCGACATTGTTCAGCGAGCTAGTTTAACTGACAACAAGATTGCCGATACACCCCTTGAATTGAATGTCAAACTCTGTGCTTCTGACGGGACTTTGCTACCAAATCCGACTTTATATCGCCAACTTGTTGGCAGTCTCAACTATCTCACCATCACACGGCTGGATATTAGTTACGCTGTTCATATTGTAAGCCAATTTATGTCTGCTCCACGCTCTGTTCATTTTGCTGCTGTTCTCCGCATCATTCGGTACCTTAAAGGGACACTATTCCAAGGATTACATTTTTCATCCACTTCTAGTCTTGAGTTACAAGGATATTCCGACTCCGATTGGGCGGGTGATATAACTGATCGCCGGTCTACAGCAGGATTCTGTGTTTTTCTATGTGACTCTCTCATCGCGTGGAAAAGTAAGAAACAAACTGTGATTGCTCGTTCTAGTGCTGAAGCTGAGTATCGCGCCCTTGCCCATGCAACTTCTGAAATTGTTTGGCTTCGCTGGTTACTTAAAGATATGGGAATTGACGTTCCTACTCCTACGCCATTATTTTGTGACAGTCAGAGTGCCATTCAGATAGGCCATAATGATGTTTTTCATGAACGTACCAAGCATATTGAGGTTGACTGCCACTTTGTTCGACATCACTACACTCATGGCACTATTCGCTTGCCTTTCGTCTCGTCTGAGTATCAACTTGCTGATCTGTTTACCAAGACTCATGTGACTGCCCGTTTTCACTTTCTCGTTTCCAAACTCCGAATGCTTTCTAAGCCTTCTTGAGTTTGAGGGGGGGGTGTTAAAGTTATTATTTATTTATTTCGTGTTTGTTTCCTTATTGGATTAGTTTTCCTTTTCCTTTCCTTTTCCTTGTTAGATTAGGTTTTTCTTTTGTCTTGTTTAGCTCTATAAATAGAGCCCCTTGCTTATGTAATTCATTAATTCAATAAGATATATAGTTTCTCTTTTCTCTAAACCTAACAGGGAGATCGAGAGGGAATTATGTCGAAGCTCATTTGATGGCTAGCCGCTCCCACGTACATTCTTGGTTCGTACATTATTTGGTTCGATGTTGTGCCGAGTTTCAATGAGGATGCTATTGGTAGTGATGGTTTCCGCACATAATGGTTCTGTTTGGTTGGTTGATCGATTTGGATCGATTTGTACGAGAAAAAAATAAATTATTCATTTGAAATTTTCAAATAACATAAAAGGGAAAGAATATCTAACTTTGAAAAAACTCACTCTTCTTTTCTTTTGGAAAAAGTTAGGGGTTGTTTGATTCAACCACTTAAAGTTTTCAGATTTAAATGGTATGGGGGTTGTTTGTTTGGTAAAAAAATTAAGTGGCTAGCCACTTAAATCTGAAAATTTGTAAAAAATTAAGTGGAAAATTTGCCACTTAAATATGAAAACTTAAAACACCCTCATATAAAATACCTATTTTATCCTCTTCCTCTTCCAACTTTACACGTCCCGTTTCACTTTCACATCCATCAGAGTAGCTCTCAAAGTAAAACCCACAACCTCCATTTTTTATGCCCACGACCTGTTTATTAATATGCCTAAGTGAGAATCACCGTAATTTCTTTTCTTTTTAATCAGTTACATTGTGGTTTTCTTAGATTTTAAGAGAATTTGGATCCAATTACAAAGAGTTGAACTAATTTCACTAGCTTAAATTATTGGGTTGTTTGGGATTATTACCATCTGGTGAACTCGGTTAATAGATGATTCATAGATATAGATATGTGGGTATACTAGATGATTCATATATATATATAGCATTGGTTTTGTTGTGGCCAAGTAATGGTGATTAGTAATTTTCATAAATGAAATGGGTTAGCTTGGTTGAAAAGATTAAATTATATGGTCTTTTTTATTTTCATTTAGAATCATGTCATCCAAATAAATTAATAAGGGCAAAGTTATCATACTAAAAAAAATTTCAGTTTTAGATGTGTTATATTCAAACGAACAATATTTTTTTCAGATACAGTTTTCAGAAGTAAACAAACAGCTTTTTCAATTTCAGTTTTCAGTTTTCAGATGTTTTATCAAACGACACCTTAATAGTTTTTGTTATAGAAACGCTAAATTTGAACACATCCTGATACTTTTAACTCTTGATATTGATGCTCCAGTACAAAAGCAAAAAGGGTTAAGGAAGTGTGGTAAAGGGCCCCACCATAATTCAGGAGATTCTCGAACCAAGTCTTATTCTAAAAAAATTAAAATAAGAAGAAGACAAATTAAAGAAAAAAGAAAATAAACAAGTGGATTAAAAGGCATGTGAGTTACAGGTGGCCAACAAAAGCTTTTCCTAGGCCAACATCTTTTATAAAATAAAGATAAAAGTATCCCGCCGACGCTAAAGAACAAGATGAGCAAGGACCGACCAACTGCAATTATCCAAGTACAAGCATACCTTGACATCATGACGGACTCCAAAATATTTCAAGCCTAGTCTTCTAGTATTGTAAATAGGGATGTCCGTTTTCTTATACATGCATTGAAAGTTTTAATTCTTTGTTTTATAGTTTGTTTGGATTGAGATGAGAGAATGGAAAATGAAATAGTTAATGGGCTGGTTAGTATCACACCAATACTTTCAATCTTTTTTGGGGGTTAGGACTACTAGGACTTGGCTCTTTTTTTCATTACACTTTTGGTGTAATTCCATCCAATACATGCACTCTAGTTCGAGGACTAAATAGATGAATTTTTTTTATGAAATTTGGTGGAGATAATCACTATAATGAGTAGATCGTCTCCACAAAATTTCATCAGGAAATTCAAACTAAAAGTGGGCGTGATAAAATTTTGATAATTATATTCATTTTCGACCATTAAAATTTTAGATAATGATCTTGCTCGCTTCTAAATTGAATCTTTTGATGAAAATATGTTGAAATGATTTACTTATCATGGAGATCATCTCCACGGCTCCACCAAATTTCATGAAAAAATCCATCATTTTCGCTTTCAAACTACACCCATTTGAATGAAATTGGACGAAAAGGGTAATGGAGAGGAGGCAAGTCCGGACTACTAACGTATTGGAATTAGTATATAGTCCTCCTTGTCTTAATTATACCTAATCCAACAATTAATTTTGTAGCTCTATCACAAAATTAGCCCCGACCTATTAAATAAGGTCATTTCTATAATTGATGTGGGCATATATTTACCATTAATATATATATATTCTTATATATATATATATAATTTTACAGATATATGGAAGATGAAAATGCATATATATATAATATTACATTATTAATACATAAATATATATGACAAAAGAAAATATATATATTTATATATTTATAATATTTTATATATTCGGTCACATACATATAATAATACATTATTTATTAAAAAAAATTATTGTCTTATAATGTTACACATTTTATACATGAAATGAAACATCACAATATATAACAGATATATTGAAGATGTAATTGAAACATATATATTTAAATAGTTATAAACATAAATAAATAAAAACTTATAATCATATAATTGAAAATACGTAACAGATACAGTTGAACATGTATATATATATCATCACAATATATAACAGATATAATTGAACATGTATATAATTTATTTAAATATAAAATTGAAAATAGTTGAAACAAATACATTTAAATAATTAAAAAATATATAATAGATAAATTTGTAATCATAAAATGAAAAATATATTAAAATATATTAACTAATATATATATTGTAGATAAACGATACATGCAAAATAGTAGCAAACGTGAAACTGTAAGAGATATAGAGTTACATTTGAAAAAAATAATTACAACTTTTGCATTAATAATATAATACAAAATTTAAATAGCAGATATATTTGTAGGCGTAAAATTGACAATATATATACACATATAATTGGAAAATTTGAAATTGAAGATATAAATAACAGATATATGTATAATCATAAAAATCATAAAAAATGAAATAGTAACAGATATATTCAATTGAAAATTTATTTGTACAAATAAAATTAAAAATATATACATATTTATAATCTGAAATCATAGAATTTAAGATATAAATAAAAGATTTATTTATAATCGTAAAGATAAAAACTTAATAATGGGTATATTTACATAAATACAAAAATGAACACGTATTGAATTTTATATAATCATGGTTTGAATATATTTTTATAAGATTTATAATTTGAATTAATATAATTAATTTAGTATAGTTAATAAAACAGCAATTGTAGTTTTCTTATCAAATTCAAAATTCAAAAATCTCATTCACAATACATAAATCCTTGAATTAATTAAACTCCACAACTTTCTAAAATTTAAAACAGGGGCTTAATAGTCATTATGACATGATTTTTCATCTTGAAATTGTTTAATTAATGGCAACACACAGTCAAAAAGTCAACATAGGAAGATGTCCCTAATTTTCAAAACTAGGTGATTCTAATCCTAATATGTTTCAAAAATAGGGTAAAATCCTAGTTTCCTAATAGGGGACCATGGAAGGAATGGAATGGAATTAGTTTAATTTTATTATTGTTTGGATAGGTAAGGATGAAAAACAAAGGAATGGAATTAATTCTTGCATGGATAAAAAAAAGGGAAGTGAATGTGATTTAATATACATATATATATATACAGAGCATTTCCTACGCGGATTACTGTTCACGGATGAACAGTACGGATTGGTCAATTTGGCACGTTTTTTTGATGAAATTTTGTGGGGATGTTCTTTATCGTGTGTAGAACATCTCCACCAAATTTCATCAACAAATTCAACCAGGAAGTGGGTTAACTATATGATTGAAAAATATTGGATTTTATAAATCCATTTTTGGACCAATATTTTTCAATCACGTAGTTAACCCACTTCCCGGTTGAATTTTTTGATGAAATTTGGTAGAGATGTTCTAAACACGATGAAGAACATCCCCACAAAATTTCATCAAAAAATTCCATCGGGAAGCGTGCCAAATTGACCAATCCGTACTGTTCATCCGTGAACAGTAATCCGCATAGGAAATTTTCCCTATATATATATACTCGTCCAGATACTTTCTAGTACTACAGGGTGTCCAATTCAGCTTTTGCATACCTCGACTACTCCATGTTTCCAGAAAAGTGGCTGGTCGTTGGTCACCGGATGTTGTTGCCAATGATTTAATATATTTTTAAAAAATTAAGGTTGAATTTGGAATTATGGGTTATTAATTAAAATCTTTTCATTTCCCTCCTAATCCTCCCAATATTTGAAGGATTTAATATATTATTAACAAATTAAGGTTAAATTTGAAATTATGGGTAATAATTCATTAAAATCTTTTCATTTCCCTTTAATTAATCCTTCCAATATTGGAAGAAAACAACATAAATGAATAAAGGGGATTGTCAATCCCTCCCATTCCCTCCATTTCTTTTCCATTCCCTTCATAATTCTAAATAAAGAAGTAATCTATAATCCATCTTCCTTGTTAGTGACTAAAAAGTGTTTGTTTAGTGACTAGAATTAATCTAACACTCTAAAATCATCTTTAGTGACACTTTATATGGATCTTTTGGGACATTTTAAGTTGCTAAAGGAGATTGCTATATTACTTTTGTGGAGTGATAATATCATTAACCTTTTTGTTAATGATACATTTATAGGCACGGGCGGAGGCATGAATTTAATTAAGGAAAAGAGTATGGTTTTCATCAAGCGAAAGTGTAGTGATTTGCTTGTGAGTGGACCAAAGAAGTGTTGTAAAGATACCCACCAAAATTCAGGAGATTTTGGATCCAAGTCTCATTCGGGGAGCGGAGAGACTTAATTAGACATCCCTTTCAAATAAATTGCCAATAAGTGTAGTAAAGATGCATGGACGTCAAACAAAATTTATTTTTAACGAGGTCAATTTAAAATTATTTATATATATATATATTGTTATATAATTCAATAAAAAAAAGGAATTTCAAATAAAATATGTTCCTACATATTAGAATAAAGTAATAGACACATTACCATATGAAAAATAGTGAATAAAATGATTAAAAAGGCGAAAAAATTAGTGTGGAGGTAAATGAGATGAAGAGATCAAGAAGTCTAAAGACAACCGTCTTAATGAGAAAGTTTGTACATAATTAAATTTTAAAACAAAACAATTGCAAAAAAAGAAGTGCAATGGATTAATTAATCCATTTAATGTGAGAAGAGAGGAGGAATACTAATTCCTCCGTATTACATATATGTAATAGAAGATTATTTACATCTGTTTGGTTGTTTATTAAAAAGAAATATCTTGCAGGTCTCAAAGAAATTTATTAGGGGTGAGTATATCCAATCCAACCCGGTGGTTTTTAAACCATCCGCATCCAAAATTCAATATGATGTCGATTTTAGAATTTGGCATCCAATTTGATACAACTCACCCTACCAATCTAATCCAATTAAATATTGGACTGGTTAGATCAGTTTCAATATGATCCAATTGAAATTAAAATAGAACTAATGGACAATAAACATGAAAAAGAGCCAATATGGCCAGTAGCAAAATGCTACTGCCTACTGTTAGTCTTGTACAAGTTTCTATTTTTTTTTTTTTGTCCAAAGTTATAAAATGCAACCAAATAAAATTAGATAAATGAAATTCAAATAAAATTAGATAAAACGTAATCCAAAGCTTTAAAGTTTAAAGTAACACTCATTTCTTCTTATATTGTGTCTACCAATAGAATGAAAACAGGTGGCATAAAAAAATAAATTGAAAAAAATACCTATTAGATATGTTTGGACCATCTTCTAAAGCACTCAAAATGAAAAGGAATCTAATTTTTTCGGTTTTTAAAAATTGGATCCAATCCAATCATCTATAAAATCTATAAAAATTCAATTGAATCGGATCAATCGGTTCTCTCAGCTTGGATTGGATTGTGCCCACCTTAAAATTGTTAAGTATTTTGATAAAATTTTGCGCAGATCATTTAAACCAAATTTTATTAAAAAAGATCAACTAAAATACTAGATGTCAATTGATGCGGAAAAACACGTTTGAGTTGACAAAAGAACAAAAATCAACCCAACATCAGCTATCCCAAGCTCATAACACCAAATATCCCTATAATTATGAACCTTAGAATCCAATCTCCCAAATATATATATATATATATATATAACGTTTGAAAGGCTAAAAAAATTGTTAAAGACTAAAATGAAAAGAAAATGAACCCTGAACTTCACTTTTACGATCATTAGGCCCTATTTCTATCCCAAAAGAAGAATAATTTGACGAAAACACAACCTTAACATCCTTCAGGGGCGGAACCAAAATCTTTATATAAGGTGGACTGAATTATAACTAAAACTAATATTTTTTTTTCTTTTAACATCAAATAACTCTAGATGTCCTCCAATTTTGTACAATTTTCTTACGAAAGTAAATGGCTTGATAAATATAGCGAAAATAGCTTTTCCTTTTCAAAAAAAAATAATAATAAATGTTCTAAATATTTATCCTCAATTATTTAAAAGGGTATTAATTTATAAAGAATAAAACAACTACACAAAATTTACCACAATCTTAAACAAAAATAATGAAATAATGGTGTAATTATTTACCAAAATAAATATAAAAGATCGGTTTTATGGTACTTTCTCTATTCCAAGTTAAGAGTGAAGTTTTTATTTTTCATATTTTTAAGGAGTATAATATAAATGGATGGTTGAGAAAATAATTTATTTGGAATCGTAAAATTTAGTATATTAATTAATTATGTATTAAAACAGTTTGTGAATATTTAATTTGGGAATTGGGATGTCCCTAGAAAAAGATGGAATAGTTTAACTCTTTTCTTTTTTTATATAAGTATAGATTAGGAAGACAATGAATTAAAAAAAATGAAGAAATCAATGGAGTTTTAAAAGTTGAGATTTGGAATATTAGAATTAAAAAAGTTCAAATATTAGACAAATGGGTCATGGTACAAGCAAAATGGGTCAAAGACCCAACTCGTTCGTCCACATTGGCGGGTCCCGCAAAAAATCTGATCTTGATAATCGTATAGAAATTTGTTGATGTAGAAAAAGAAAAGGGCAATTTAGACTTAGGTATTTTCATAATTGACGAAATTAGATTTATGTATTCTTTTATTTCAAAATTATAGTTTTGTACAAATTCCGTCAATCTCCCGTCACAATTAACAGACACGTGATTTTCACGTGTCTTTAACCCATCAAATCTAACCATAGTTAACATTTAAAAAAAAAAGATTATCAAAAAAGTCACCCCTGAGCTCCGACCACTCACCAAAAATACCTCCTCCGACCACTGGCCTCCATCCATCATCATCACCTCCACATATTAAATCTGCCACATATCTAATAAATCCACCATAAATTTATTCATATAAAGATATATACATATGCATATGTATGTAGAGAGAGATTGAGGTTGGGGGTTTTCATGGTTTAGGGCTTTTCCGACGAGGGTGGGTTTGTTGGAGGGAGGGGATGGCGAAAATTTTTTGATGAGTGGTGGGTTTGTAGTTCCGATGTAGAGATAGATAGATAGAGAGAGAGAGAGAGAGAGAGAGTGCAGCAGGTTTGGTTCCACCGTCGCAACCTTCGTCTTCCCCAAACCACCGCCATCCCCACCATTGATAGATAACCTCTCACACACACGCATACCCATAGATTTATATATATATATATATATATACATATATACATATGTATATATATGTAGACAGAGATTGAGGTTGGGGGTTTCAAGGTTTGAGGCTTTTATGTTGGGGTGGATTTGTTGGAGGGACGAGACGACGGAACTTTTTCGATGAGCGGTGGGTTTATGGTTCCAAGGTGTTGATGATGGATGAAGGATTGAGATCAGAGGTGTAGGTGTAGGTGATGTTGAAGATGGATGGAGGTGGGGGGAGCACGGAGGTATTTGTTCCTTTATTTCATTCTTCTTCTTCTTCTTCTTTTTTTAAATGAGTTGAGTTGGGATGGGTTGGTTAAAGACACGTGAAAATCACATGTCTATTAATTGTGACGGGAGGTTAACGGAATTTGTACCAAATTCTATTTTTGAAACAAAAGAGTACCTAAGTCTAATTTCGCCCATTATGAAAATACCTAAGTCTAAATGGCCCAAAAGAAAACAATGTCGAAGTATTTTGTAATAGATTTCATCTCTTATAAATTTATTAATTTTTTTATAAAATTTTCATGTGAAACTTATTTATTTAAATTTTATTTTTTATTTTAAGTAATTCATTTTGAGTGACAATTTTTATTTATTTTATAATAATTTTAAACAGATAAATATACGATTTCGATATTCTCATTAAAAAGAATACGAATTTATAATAACTTTTTACAACCGAGTGTGAAGTCCCACTAAAAATTATCATCAAAATAGCTCGAAAATAGTATTTTACCCATTTTTTCAACACTACCAAAGTAAATTCTTTCTTAGGTCTACTTTTTAATATTATGTATATAATTTTATTTCTTGATTATTTGCATAATATTAATTGTGTTTCTTGATGAATTGCATAATATTATTAATGCTATTTGTTGGTCGGATTTCAACCCTAGAGGGGGGGTGAATAGGGTTTATAAAGTTTAATGCGGAATTTAAAAACTTTTCTAACAATGTTTAAGTAAAATAAATTTACAAAACAAATTATCAAGGAATGCAATCAAATAAGCAATCAAGCAAATAAACAATCTCAAGCAAACAATAATGTAGCAAGTAAATAATGAGATTGAGTTAGAAAGATTGAACCGATTTGAAGTCCAAGACGTTTTGTCCACACGGTTTTGGTTTACCAAACCATAATCCGCGCTCGGTTAGTTCCCCGAGAATTTCCACTAATTCCAATCTCCTTCCGGGTGAAGATCAAACCACTACAAGTGTTGTTGTCTCACTACACTCTTTACAAATATTGCTTGACCACAATATTCTCACAAGAATCTCTCTCTTGCTAACCTTGTGAAATTTACCTTTCACAAAAACTAAACAAGAATTTTCCTTCTTGTTTTTCCTATGAGATTTACCTCTCACAATGAAATATAATTGTTTGGTGATTCACACCAATTTACAATAACTCTCTAAAGTGTTTGTAGAATACAATTTAAGCTCACACTAGAGTTATCTTGAATGATCAATATGATATAGCTCAAATAAAAGATGATTGATCAAAAATAATTTCTTGAATCTTTGAATAATGAAGATAGATGAAGTAGAGAGTATATGAGTGATTCAAGTTGTTAAGAATGAGTCTTGGAAGTCATATTTATAGTGCCAAAAGTGATATAGCCGTTTGAAGTGGTTACAAGAAGTTGTGGGGCAAAACAAGACATATACCAACTCTCCAACGGCTATATTTTGGCAGTGTAGTCGACTACACTGATGCCCATGTAGTCGACTACATGGCCTTCAACAGTGATGTAGTCTACTCACCCATTAATCATGTAGTCGACTACATGCTTCTGGTGGGTGGAGGTTTTGTGCAATTTTTCCAACTTTTGCAATATGACTCCAAAATTGATTCTAATGCTTGGGGAGTGTTCCAAATAAGTTTCTAAGACTCCCGAATATGTTTTTGTATCAAAATTCATTCATATGAATTTATAGTGAATTTATTTCAAAACCGGTTTTTGCAGGAATGATGTTTTGAAATGATTTTGATTCAAACTTGGTTATGATCAATCTAATAATGATGCAAGTTCATGTTTGAGCTATATAATCAATCAATTAAGAAACTTTACATTAATCCTAAGCAAACACTCAATTACCGAATATATGAGTCTTCGAATGCTTCGATTTGTTTCTTCAAATTGATTCTTCACTTGAAGCTTTTGCATATGATTCTTGATCTTTGTGCTCCATGGATTTGTATTGCTAGCATGTGAGTGATAAGGTTGTTCTCTTGCTAGTCCAATGCTACGTTGACTTGATCGAATATTGATTCCATTGATCCTTGTCATGCTTCCTTTGAGCAATCATGCTATTCTTGATTTTTCAAATAAGAAATCTATAATCTTAAATCAAGAACATGTTAAATTACACATGATTAAATTATTGTTATTATCAAAATAAGATTAAGACCTTCTAGGTCAACAATCTCCCCTTTTTGATGATGACAATAAATTAATGTGTGTTTTCAATAACAAGCATAAATAGCATATGAATAATTGAAATATGCTCCCCCTCAATTTATGCATAGATAAAATAAAATGATTTGTAAAAAGCATTGCAAACATTTGAGATAGTTTTAAAATCAATAAAACAATTTTGATCTCAAATAAGGTTTTCAAAAGAAAACAAGTATCAATGTTAAAGACATAAAGCAATTAATAGTCTTACCAACATTGATTGCCACCAACACACATTTTCTCCCCTATGGCAACATCAAAAAGGGCCAAGGCCACGGAGAGAAAATGGTAGCTCCAAGAGTGCTTCATCTATGAGGCCAAGATGTGTATGCCTCTCTATCTTTCGCCATAACGCAAAGGTGTGCCATCTCCTCATCGCTCGACTCGATATCGGATTCGTCTTCATCCGATTCACTTGAATGCCCTTTGAGAGCATCTTTCAACCTCTTGTACAATTCTTCCTTCTTTGCTCTCTTCTCCTTTCTTCTAACCGGACAATTCGTCTTGTAGTGTCCCGGTTCATGACAATGGAAGCATTTCCTTTCCTCATTGTCAACTTTAGGATGAGTTGATCTATCATTGACATTCTTTGAGGATGAGGGATAGTTGTTGAGCTTCCCTTGAGAGAATTTCTTCTTTGCTAGGAATTTTTCAAATTTCCTAGAGATGAGGGCCATGTCTCCATCTCCTTTTCCACCTTTTCCTTCATTAGGCTTTAGAGAAAATATCTCCATTGGATTTGCTTTATCTCCTTCTTCTCTTGCTAGCTCCTTCTCATGGGTTTTGAGAGATCCCAAGAGCTCATCCATGCTCAAGGTCTTGAGGTTCTTGGCTTCTTGTATATCCGTCACCTTGGGTCTCCATTTCTTAGGAAGAATCCTAAACACTTTTCTAATCTTCTCTTCATTTGAATAAACCTTGCCAAGAAGGTCCAAAGCGTTAGTGAGAATAGAAAATCTACTATACATGGAAGCAAGTGATTCGTTAGCCTCCATATTAAATAACTCATAGTCATGGACAAGTATATTAATGTTGTCCTCCTTGACTTGAGAAGTTCCCTCATGGGCAACCTCAAGCTTGTCCCAAATCTCTTTTGCGGTTTTGCAACTAGAGATTTTGTTGTATTCATCCATAGATAAAGCACAATGTAATGAATTTAAAGCTTTAGCATTGAATTGAACTTTCCTAATATCATGCTCATTGTACTCGGATATTGACTTAGGGATAATGTTTCCCCTTTCGTCGGTTTTTGTGATCTCATAAGGTCCAACAAGTGTGACCTTCCATTGTTCAAAATCGTTAGCTTGTAAAAATGTGCACATACGATTTTTCCAATAACTATAGTTTTTGCCATCAAACAATGGCGGTCTATAAATTGAAGCACCTTCGGAAAGGCCGGTTCCTTGATAAAATACATGATCGAGGACTCTAAGATTGTGAAATCAAAAACAAGAGTACACCCTCTGATACAAATTGTTGGTCGGATTTCAACCCTAGAGGGGGGGTGAATAGGGTTTATAAAGTTTAATGCGGAATTTAAAAACTTTTCTAACAATGTTTAAGTAAAATAAATTTACAAAACAAATTATCAAGGAATGCAATCAAATAAGCAATCAAGCAAATAAACAATCTCAAGCAAACAATAATGTAGCAAGTAAATAATGAGATTGAGTTAGAAAGATTGAACCGATTTGAAGTCCAAGACGTTTTGTCCACACGGTTTTGGTTTACCAAACCATAATCCGCGCTCGGTTAGTTCCCCGAGAATTTCCACTAATTCCAATCTCCTTCCGGGTGAAGATCAAACCACTACAAGTGTTGTTGTCTCACTACACTCTTTACAAATATTGCTTGACCACAATATTCTCACAAGAATCTCTCTCTTGCTAACCTTGTGAAATTTACCTTTCACAAAAACTAAACAAGAATTTTCCTTCTTGTTTTTCCTATGAGATTTACCTCTCACAATGAAATATAATTGTTTGGTGATTCACACCAATTTACAATAACTCTCTAAAGTGTTTGTAGAATACAATTTAAGCTCACACTAGAGTTATCTTGAATGATCAATATGATATAGCTCAAATAAAAGATGATTGATCAAAAACAATTTCTTGAATCTTTGAATAATGAAGATAGATGAAGTAGAGAGTATATGAGTGATTCAAGTCGTTAAGAATGAGTCTTGGAAGTCATATTTATAGTGCCAAAAGTGATATAGCCGTTTAAAGTGGTTACAAGAAGTTGTGGGGCAAAACAAGACATATACCAACTCTCCAACGGCTATATTTTGGCAGTGTAATCGACTACACTGATGCCCATGTAGTCGACTACATGGCCTTCAACAGTGATGTAGTCTACTCACCCATTAATCATGTAGTCGACTACATGCTTCTGGTGGGTGGAGGTTTTGTGCAATTTTTCCAACTTTTGCAATATGACTCCAAAATTGATTCTAATGCTTGGGGAGTGTTCCAAATAAGTTTCTAAGACTCCCGAATATGTTTTTGTATCAAAATTCATTCATATGAATTTATAGTGAATTTATTTCAAAACCGGTTTTTGCAAGAATGATGTTTTGAAATGATTTTGATTCAAACTTGGTTATGATCAATCTAATAATGATGCAAGTTCATGTTTGAGCTATATAATCAATCAATTAAGAAACTTTACATTAATCCTAAGCAAACACTCAATTACCGAATATATGAGTCTTCGAATGCTTCGATTTGTTTCTTCAAATTGATTCTTCACTTGAAGCTTTTGCATATGATTCTTGATCTTTGTGCTCCATGGATTTGTATTGCTAGCATGTGAGTGATAAGGTTGTTCTCTTGCTAGTCCAATGCTACGTTGACTTGATCGAATATTGATTCCATTGATCCTTGTCATGCTTCCTTTGAGCAATCATGCTATTCTTGATTTTTCAAATAAGAAATCTATAATCTTAAATCAAGAACATGTTAAATTACACATGATTAAATTATTGTTATTATCAAAATAAGATTAAGACCTTCTAGGTCAACACTATTATGTTAAGTTAAAATTTTATGACTTTAAATGTGTTTTTGTATGCTTTGAATTTCGTCCTCCTCTCTAGCCAAATTCCTGACTTCGCCACGGTATGTATGCACTCTTTTATCCCTTGATCTTATTATGTACAAAGTTAAGATATACTCTTTTATCCCTTCATTTTGTCATGTACAAAGTTAAGATGTACTCTTTTATCCCTTCATTGATTTTATTATTTACAAAGTTAAGATGTAGTAAAATAAGAAAGAGGGAGCAACACACTCTGTGATTGGTTTAATGTTGTAATGTTATTGAATATTCTCATAATTTGAGTCCTCATAAGTCATGAAAGGAAGTATTTCCCTCTTACCAAAAATTTACTTACATAATATTAATCAATTGTATATATAGAAGGGTCACCATGGCCTTATTTTGGGGAGGATTAATGAAATTTTAACAAATTTGTGCTTTTAATTTCTTAATCTTTCGAGTGGCCTAAACTATTTGGTGTGTTGCATTGGAATAGAACATGGTACTAATCATGAAAATTAGTTTTAACATGACAGCTTGATGTGTTTGTATCTAATAAACATCGTCTTCTATCAAAGTCTTTAAACCATAAACGATGAATAGTATCTTTTTTAAGTTTTAAAATTCTAAAAAAATCATACTTTTTACCTTCAAAGATTTGAAATAAATTACAATAGCAACTATCTCAAGCATAATTAAGTAGGTAAGAGCAAATCTTATTCTTACTTTTTTAAAAATTTAATTTAATTTTTTTTTAAAGAAATCTAATTGCTAACTAAATTAAATGTAATTTTTTTTTTTAAGTCCTAAATAATTTGTAACTAGTTAAAGCAATAATGTATTTATTGGGTAATAAAATTAATAGAAGTTAATTGTCATTATCAAAACTATAAGGAAACTATGCATAATTTACCTCATCATTTAGTCCTTTATCTATACTTTTATAAAATGGAAGCTGTAGAAGCTGATATGACACCAATTTTTTGCGATTTTTCTATTTCACTTCTATCATTTTAATTTAAATAAAATATATAATTAATAAGACTCGAATTTATGACTTAAAGATATGGGCAAACTCAGGACTGGGTCAAGAAGGCTCCAGCCCAACCAAAAAATTTGTAATATCCAATAGTTATGTATAAAAGAGCTAGTTCACCTTTTCTGCTTTAGCCTACTACCAACCCAGCCCATCCATTCAGATCCCAACCCACCCCAAATTTAACTCTCTCACTTGCATTAATAAAAAGTCAAAATATTTTTTAAAACTATGACAGTTGTAATTGACAAAAACAAGAATCAAAAGAAAACTAATCCCATTTCAATTCCATTCTCTCTCACTGGCGCACACAAATATTTTAATTTCTCACAAGTTGAGAGAGATTGATAGGTAGATGGAGATTTTATACAAATACACATATACGAGTACACTGATAAGTAATTTTATATTTGCACATAATTTTTTCTCAAATTTATAATTTATTATTTCTATTATTGGATTAGCTATATTTTTATATTTATCAAGTATGCAAAGTTTTAAATCAATCAGCTATTTGTAATTATTTAATTAATGTGCCTAATTAGTTTTACTTAAATTTTATAACGCTCCTAATTTAATAGATAACAAGATTCTGATGATGAATTTCTATAACTACGATTAATTTAATTTTTGCATGAATCTTTAATATATAATAATAATCTAATCCAACGATGAATTGATGAATTGTGAAGTTAAAAAAGAAATTATTGATAGGTGAATTTTATCGAGTATAAAATCACATTATTGGGTAAACTTGTTTCATTATAACTGTACAAAATTTTAAAGGGCTTTTCACGGTTAAAAAAATTAATGTCAAGAAAAGTCTAAAGTTCTTTCATTTTTACTATAATAACAAAGGAAACCCTCCACTCCACTCTATCCTTAGTGAGACTCAAACAGTGAGTGCCTTTACCACTAGGTGATTACAGTGATTCAACTATGTAAAAAGTACTTAAATATTAACTCACATCTCAAATATTTGATACAAAAATTTATTCACTCCACCCACCCTGCTAAGAAATCTTGTTTCCATGCTACTTGAAGGCTAAAAATATTATTTCTAACCACTAAGCTAACAATAATTTTATGCTAAATTTTAGACGTGCATTAGTGCATACGCATTACGCATGTGCCCATATCTACCAATGGTTAACAACAATAACGTTCATTACGCATTACGCAAGTGCCCATATCTACCAGAGGTTAACAATAGTATGTAACTTTCATTGAGACTTGCAGTCTATTTATATACATTTTCCTTTGGAGCCCGGGCTTAATTTCAAGCAGTAGTATGTGTGATTATTCACACGAGTGCTCAAATTCGACTCTCGTTTTTACCCACTTTAACTTTCCTCTCGAATTATCCAAATATATCCTATCGCATGTTAAAAAATAACAAAGAGTGACAAATTCTAGTATAAACCGAATTCCAATTGTAACAAAATCCTTGTCTGATTATACATTAAGTTCCAAAATTAAACTAAAATTTGGACTAGGAGATCCATCCACTTCCGTTAATTCCAATCACAAATCCAGTGCAAAAATCGGATGATTAATCCCCTCATAATGTTT
This sequence comes from Lonicera japonica, assembly GCA_021464415.1. Lineage (NCBI taxonomy): Eukaryota > Viridiplantae > Streptophyta > Magnoliopsida > Dipsacales > Caprifoliaceae > Lonicera > Lonicera japonica. The sequence goes on from CM038463.1 coordinate 25,475,072, forward strand.
TTAGGCCCTTCAGGAATGCCTGCCTCTTGACTGAAATAGTTGGGCTACAAATTATGTTTATAGAGGAGGAAAACCAGAGGTTATGACCGTGGGGGGGGGGGGGGGGGGGGGGGGGGGTAGTCAGCTGGCTCCGGTGTGGCATAGGCGGAGGAGCAACGGTGAGAAGCCGGCCTGCGGCTGGTGGTAGTGGAAAATAATATACTGAACATATATTTCTCGATCATTCTAATTAAATTTTTATATTTGAGGATATAACACAGGCGATACGGGTCCGGCGCAACTAAAATCATGTCACAAAATTGACAGAACTGTCCAAGATCTGGTCCGGCTGGTGTGGTTTGGTCGGTTTGATTTTTCAACCATTTTTCAGACCGCACAGATATGGTTGATTTTGAGATATTACGGACCAGATCAGACCGATTCATGGGTTGAGACCGAACCAACCTTGCCGGTCTGTGGATGGTTGGTTTCGGTCGTTATGTCGGGAACTTTTCCACTTTAAGGCATCATCTTTGCGCTCAGTTTGAAAAAGAGAAAAACAATAAACAAATGCGTTTGTCGGTTCAATACAAGTCGCGTTATAATTTTCACTGACCAAGAACTGAACCGGGCCTCGGCTAAAAACAACCCGACCAAATTATTTTGGTCTGATTGGTTTTATCGGTTCATCCACTTCTCTGAGCACTCATAAAATTTGAACTACTAAAAGGAGTTGAGAAGCTAGGGAAAATATATATAGAGAGAGACAAACAAGGAAAAAAAAAAAAACCTTCTCCGTTCCTTTGTTGATAGTAGAAAAAAATTATTAATGTAAGATCTTCTCCTTTCCTTTATTGATGGTAACAAAAAACATGGAAAATCTCTCCTTTCCTTTGTTGGTTCTGAATAAAAAAAAGGTAAAATCTTCCCCTTTCCTTTGTTGATAGTAATTTATAAGGATAATAGTATAGAGTAAATGTATGAGAACATGCACCGGAGACACATTCATATGATACAATGACATATCCCTAATACACTAGTCAATGAATTGGGTTCATCATGAGTATAATTTATACAAATACAAGGTTTAATACCAACCAACGTACAAACAAGACATTATTTTGTCCTCAATACATGTCCCCAAACCATGTCTCCCAAAAATGGTGGAATAACCCCCCGAACCCCGTGTCTCCTAAAAATGATGGAATAATGTAAAAAATAGCGAGCTCAAGAACATTAAAAAAATTCCTAGTTCAGCAACGAAGAGCTTTCCTACTTTACCGAATTCAGGTAAGTCTTGGTAATTGACCACAAATGCAATTAGATTTACCGACTTCCAAATTAGCTCCTTTGTGTGTATATATATACATAAATCAAAAGTACTTGCGAATTACCAATAAAATTCAATTATCTCGTTTGTCGGCTTGCTTGCTGTAATTTTTGAAACAACACCAACACCAACATTCAATTGTGTTGTTTTGACAATTATGACAACCTCAGATGATTTCCCTGGATCAACTTCTTCTTCCTCGGTTGAAAAGGAAAATCAACAAAAGCAAAGCGCATCACAAGAAGCAGAAGAAAAACAAGTATATCAAGTAAATTCTTCTCCAAGAGGAGATAATTTACCGCAAACAGCACAAGATAATTTACCGCAAACAGCACAAGAAGAAGCAGCAGCTCTAGCTCGACTAGATAGACAACAAGAAGAAAACGGGGTAAATTCTTCTTCAAGAGAAGAGTCTTCACCACTCAAGCCAATACAAGAGGAAAAACGACTAGATAGACAAGAAGAAGAAAATCAGGTAAATTCTTCTTCAAGAGAAGAGTCTTCACCACTCAAGCCAATACAAGAGGAAAAACGAAGCCGAGAGGAAAAACGAAGCGGAGGAGATTCTTCGTCAAGAGAACTGAAATTACCATTAGGTTATTGGTTTCATCCTAGCGATATAGAATTAATTATGAATTACTTAATTCCGAAGATTTTAGGACGAAATCTTCCGGCAGCAAATATCATCCAAGATTTTGATTTGTACACGTACGAACCTGACCTACTTTTCGTAAGTAAGTTACATACTCTCTCAATGTTTTTTTTTCTTTTCTTGTTCTTTTAATTAAAAAAATAAAAATTGATTCAAAATATCTGCAGAAACCGATATTGGCTGAATAGGTTTCAGTGATTAATCTCTCTTTAGAGGGTAGGAGAATAATCATAATTTTCCCACTGTTTCATACTGGTAATGTTACAATTGCTAAGAAGAATAAAGGTACATGAGAAGTACACGACCCGATTCGTTTAACCCGTTTAAGATAAACGGTTCGATTCGGGTCATATACGAATAACATTTAGTGATCTACTAATAACTCAATTAAGTAATTAACCATTAAAATATACAAGCATAATAATTTTTATATATATAAATTATATATTCGGGTTACACGGGTTACAAACGGATTTATACGACCTAAAATTGACTCTTATACATTCTCGCCGGGTTAAACAGGTTTTATTTGGGTCTCGCGAATGTATACGAAATCGACTAGTTTAATAAACGGGTTTGACAGGTCAACTCGATTATGACCCGCACTCGTTAAGAGTTCACCCAAACTCGGTAAATTCGTGTCGATTTCGTGTCTTGTTATAAATTGTCGGGCCTACCGATAACTTTCCCAATGATTTTGGCTCACCATCAACCACACAAACACGACTCACAATATCACTACATTCACATGGTAGTGATTTTCTTTGTTTGCAATAATTTGGTATAATAGAGAGCAACTTTTTTTAGTTGAATTTTTATAACTTATTATAATGTGTTATACTTAATAATTACATGTTTAGTAATTTATTACTACAATTTCACAAAAATAAATTATAATTTTATATTTTCTTTTGGTTCTTTCTATGAATTGCAAATTGTTAAGCTCAAATATATATTAATTCCTTCACTAAAACTTTAATCAAAACAGCATTAACACTCTCAAATATATATTAATTCCTTCACTAAAACTTCAATCAAAACAGCATTAACGCACAAAGAAAACAACCCCCCGCTAAAAATTTAATATATCTTTATCACTGTCCTTTATTGAGGGAAGAATGACTTGTAGGTGAATTCAGCTACATCAAAAAGCACCAGACATATTTCTTCGCAAAACAGTCATTTCCAAGGGGAGCCGGAATCACATCTAAACGAGTTACAAATAAAGGGTGCTGGAAGGCTAGCGGCGAGGATGTTCCAGTTTATAACAGAAGCAATCAACTTGTGGGGTACAAAAAAGTCCTAATCTACTACAGGGGAAGGGAGCCACAAGAAGAGAAAACTTGTTGGACATTGTACGAGTATAGAGTGAGTCCAGAAATGGTTATTAATGGAATTGCTGTTGCTGATGGGAAATACGTAGTATGTAGAATAAAATACAAAGATGCAACTAAAAAAGAGAACGAACAATCAGAAAAGTCTGATCATTCTTCTTCTTCTAGTGATGGTTCAGAAAATGAAATCATCGATGAAAATCAAAGATTAACATTGAATGATTTCATAGAATCAGCAAGCGAAGAAAAGGTTGAGCCTAGAGATGATCAGGGTCATTCCAACGACGAAGATTAGTGAACTATCAATTTGAGACAGGAGTATGAGGTTGTTTAGTGACTTATTTTCTTTTTACTTTTTAACCTTGTTAGGTTAGATTATGGATTTCGACCAGCTGTTCATAGATTACAGATTATTGCAGCTTTTATTTTTGTTTTCGAAATTGAGGTTTGGTTTTACTATTTTTGAAGTTGTTAGTTTCTAGCTTTCAGTTCAAACGCTAGAGTAATGTTTTCACTGCACCATCCTTACTGCAATTGAATATATAAAGAACTAGAATTTGAAGTGCCATGCATACCACCAGAAGCCTCGTATGAGCGGAGTTGTATAACAAGATAATGATAAAAATCATTAAGTAAGATTCTAGATGCAAAATGGCTCCTAAAAGATATATTTCTGCTCCTCTCTATTATATCTTATTCTCGAAGCAATTCTAACACAGGCTAATCCTCGTAAATCTGAACCCAAAATCAATATATCCAATGTAATGTTGGAGATGTCGCATCCATCAAAGTGTTTAGCAGCATATGTCCCAAATTACACCACCATTTTGCATTCAAGTTTAGGTTTTTACATTACATAGCATTAAGACTGGGGAACGTAAAAAAGAGGGATGTGTTAAGAAGAGAGATTGGAATTTAGGGATTGTGTATGGATTGTAATTCAGGGATTAACTTACCTGTACATGGTAGTAATTCGGGTTATATCAGTACCTAATATTAGTATGGATTTCTAGTGCTTTAAGTTCCGTTAGGGCTTTTTCTTCTACTAGTTTTTGTGCATGTGCATTGCACATAGTTTTGTTGCTTTTACTTCTACTAGTTGTTTTTGTGCATGCGCATTGCACGTGGTTTTTGTGATTGACAAAGGTCATTAAATACATCCATACTAAGAATTGAACAATTAGTAAGCAATAAAAATAGTAACAAATAAACAAAACATAGTATCAAGTGTAAAATTCATTTGATTTTTTTATGTCGACTTAAAAGCTTTGTAATTTTAATACAATCTATTAAATAGCTTCCTTCTTGAGAAATTTATTATGAAGTTATTTAGAAATCTTATACAGAACACCTAATTCAACACAAACTCTAACTTATTTGTTTATTTTAGCCAAATAAAATAAAGTTTAAATTTATTTGGATACTAATATAAAAATACATGCAGTAATACACTTATAATCTTATACTATTTTATTTAATATAAATCTAGCTTAAAATATTTGTTTAATTATTTTAGCCAAATAAAGTACAGTTTGAATTTATTTGAAATACTAATACTAATATAAAAATATATGGAATTATACTGTTTTATTTAATGTAAATCTTAAAATATTTTGTTTAAAATCAAAAGACATATTTGTCTTCACAAAAAAGGAAAAAACACTCAAGTTATTCGTACTTTTATATATAATGTAGATATGTATATATATGATATAAACCCCAAAACTTAAGTACCTTTTGAAAGAATTAAATACTACATATTGTTGAGTTTGGAACTATTTATTTTCTTTTGACCCTCTTGTCTGCACTACATGGATCTTAAAAGAAGTTATTAATAGTTACTTAAAACCTTATTGATACTCAAAACCCGCTAATAAATTTTAACAAGATTTCACATATTTTTCAAGTCTACATAAGCCAAGACTGGCTAATCTCACAAAAGGATAGGGGCACAATATTTCACTAAGTATCCATACAATTGGCTAGAAAACAAAATTTATTTCGTCTGTATGGTCACTATGTACAATATATTGCACCGAAAGAATAACAACCAAAAGAACATATTAAATAGAAATACAAGGCTGGATTGTTCTAATTAAAACTTCTAGCGGAGCTAAAATAAGCAAAAAGAAAGGAAAAAAATATGCAATAAAATTAAATCAGAGATGTACCAGCAACAGCGAATATTCAAGAACTCCGTCCAGAATCATCCAGCATCATTCCTTTAAGACTCTTTGCCAACCAGATAGCTGTTTCCCTTGGGGAGACCTTATCTTTTCCAAAAGGTCTTAAAACAACGGAAAGCTCCTCAAGCCTATTTTGCTGAAGCAAATCAGCCGACAATTCCAACAGCCCTTCGAGTGCCTCTGCCCTCTGACTGAAGGACTTGACATCTAAAATTTCCTTCGTTGGTGTTTCCTCCTGAGGAGTTGAAGGAGAATTGGGTTTTGCCAACTCTGAAGAATCTACTTGCGGAATCGGAGTGGTGGGGTTTCTTATATCCATTTCCTTAGTACCAAGATTATCTGGGGTGGCTATGTTTTTATTGTTCTCTAGCTCGTCCCTTACTACATTGATTAGCTGCTGCCCAACATCTACAGTTTCTATCACTTGCTGCTCACTCCCAACTCGGAAACTACTATGTCGAATAACATGAATGATGTCATCAAAAGCTGGCGGGAGCTGAGGGGTATTTTCAACTTTTGGACTGTGCATAACTGTTGCCTTGTCAGACAGAAAATTCTTTTGGCTAGTAGAAACAGGAGTGACAGGGGAACAAGTGCTATCTGCAACTGACGAGAGTAGTTCTTTTACGGTGAACTTGTCATCGCCGTTTGATATAGAAGTGAGGCTCGACTGGGACACTTCACTTGGCCTACTACTAGGCCCGTTCATTGGGCCATCGTCTTTGCCAACAGACATTTCTTTTGAAGTTGGGAGTGGGACATCTAATACTTCAGTTGAACTTGAACTCACTTTCACATTACCAGAAGCACCATTCTTAATCGGCCGATCAAAGTGGGGCCCAGTGGGCCTAGTGGGGGACAATACAGATTCTTCTCTGGGTATATTTTCAGGCCTCTCATACTGCATTGAGGATGGGGGCGAGCAGCTGGGTGGACCCGACCCTAAACGTTCAGTTTGGGCGACTCCCTCGAGATTGGGAAGCATTGTTTCAGTTTCGGTCAAGTTATCATGAGTAGTTGTTGCATCATCAGAAAGATCAAATCCTTGGATTGAGGTGGATGATGAGACTGAATTGCAGCTTTCTGTTTGCATTCCTTTGGAGGGTCCCAGAAAAGCCTCTTTAGAGCGGTGTACAATCTCCCTTGAAACGGGTGAAATATGCTTTTGCACTTTATCAGGAGTCTTCATCCTTTCAGCATTGTGGTTGGTCTCACTTGGGACTTTTACATTATTGCACTTGTGATCTGGGGTACTGTCAACCCCTATTTGTTTCATCCGGGCGGGAAATGATGGCCGTCGGACCAGATTAGGAGGTGTTGTTTGTCTTGGCTTTGCAGGAACTCCATCTTCGGCAATAAACCTTGTAGGAACAGAGGGAGGGATCCCCTCGTGTCTAGGTTTAGTCTTTGGAGGGGAGTCAATAACAGGCAACTGCACAGATCAATATTGAGTTCAGCACATGTAATCAGATAGGGATAGTAATGGGGCAGGGTAACACGATGACCTGTCCAGCACCTAATGGACCGTATATGTAGAGCTAGGGGAGTTAGGTTCAGAATATCACAGGGCCCTTGGCCTGCCCCATTCAAGTATTAAAACAAGGGTGTTGGTAAAGGCACCCTTAATTCCAAGTTTAAACACCCTTTTATTAAAGGCACCCTTAGATTTTTTCCAGAATTTCTGCAATATTGTATATGTTTCTTCTGTATCACTTCTTTTCGGCAAGTACAAACTCTTTCTATTAGAAGTTATAACATGTAATGAATACATGAGCACGAAAGTGGCTGCATTAGTAGACTTCAAACAATAAAAAGATTGTGTGAATAATCAAAATTAAGAATTGCATTCTAACTTGTGTACTTGTTGAGAAAACAGTAATTTCGATCTAATCAACGGTCAATAAGTCAATAAAGTTTTGTGAAGTACGGTTAATCAGTTAAAATGAGACTCTAAATTTGAGACGCCCCAAAAAATATAAGTGAATCTTAATTGCAAAGGTATCCAAGTATGTTTAAGAAGATTTGCACATGCGAGCAATACTTCAAACCTTGAAAGTGTTTGTCTGACAAAGAGTGGTTCCTAACTGCAGTTTACTAATTGGTGCTCAATCAGCGTTAAGCCCGTTAAATTACATGCTAATTGGTTACAAATATATATGAGGATCATGCTTAATTAATTTCCTCTTCACTTCATAGTCTATACCAGAGCTCCTACTTATCTGAAGCTCTTTATATGTCTGTTAAGTTGTGATAATGAATTGAAATCATGCAAGTTTTCTTGATTTTAATGGGATGTTGTTGCTTATATAACATTTTTTATTTTCCAGAAAGAAGTGACGGAGAGAAAAAGGTTTAAAATGTAATAAGAGAAAGCATTTTTAGGTAGTGGGATCAAATTGATAATTACGAGTGCCTCTACTGACACCCTTAATACAAAAGTATATTTACTGAAGTCAATATTAAAATATATAGTTTTATTCTCCCTCTATCCCTAATTAAGAGTCCATGTTTAACTTTCAAAATTGTTTAAGAATGCACTAATTTCACCACAATCAATGATTTTGAACAAAACTTGTTTCCTATTGTATGCAGGTTTTGGTACGTTGATTATGTTCCGGAAAGGAAAGTGAACTCTTGATATCAGACATCCGAAAAAAGGAATAGTGGGATCTTAATTAATGAGGTAGTATAAATACTTCAGTACATATTTATTAATATTACTTAATACTTTTGAGAGCAGATATATAGGAACAAAAATTTAATCAAGGTAGGGCCCAGAAAAATGGGGGTGTTCCAATCCCCACATAGGTTGTTGACATCTCTCAATCAGTACACTAACAAAAAGAGTAATACCTGATGCTTCAAAGAATGTAGACCCTGACCCCGTTTTCCAGAATCAAAGCTGGTCTTTGACGGTGCAGAGGGTGGTGAATCGACATTAGACTTCAAACCAGGGGCAACTGCGCCTAACTTGGGAACCTTGGGCAATGCTTCTATGTTATTTCTCTGAGTACAAACACCCCCTGCTTTCGTGCGGTTGCTTCTCATTGGCGAACTATTTTCTCGGGTCTTTCCTTCTTTCAGAGCCAGCATAATATTCTTTATGGCTTTCGGTGGCTTAGTTTCGCTATTGTGTCTCTGATCATCATTGAAGGGTTTGCACGTCTCAGTGCAACGTTCATCACTTGGCTGCTCACAACCAATCTCATCATCGTCAATAGAAGCCAAATCTGTATCAGTGGTTCTTTTGTCACAATTGCAAGCAACGGCCTGAATGTTTTTCTCACTCGACATCAAACTATCTCTGTCACTGCAAGAACTGTTACTACTTTGGCTTTCAGCTAGACTCTTCCTACTATCACGACGGGATTTCCCGGGAGAACAGGCAATAGGAGGATTAAAAGACAGGCGGTATTGGTCCACATAAGGCTGCAAGTATGGGTGTTTTAGGATTTCAGATGCCTGAGCCAAGGATGAGATCAGATTATTAGAGGACGTTCTGATGGGAAAACTGAAAAGTATTTAAAAACTTGGCAGGAGAAATAGTTGGGAGGCTTACATTGGGTCGATGTTCTGGGTTCTTTCTTAGCATGCCCTTGATCAGTGTTTTCCTGTAAATAGAATATATAACAGGTTACTTGTCGTTATGCCACTGTAAAACAAATGTATCAAGGTGAAAATTGGATATCAATAACTTCATTCTCCACATGTCAAATCATTTCATCAAATTTTAATGTGTGCACCATTATAAGTAATTTAGATTGAGCCAATATATTATCCTGATGGAAGTAATTTCAACCGCAGCTAGCTTAGCAGAGCAGAGCCAGTCCCCGTCAGCTGTAGAGCCTCAGGGCCTTATAATTTGAAATACTTTTTTCAAAAATAATTCATTGACAATCAATTTAGTAAAACAACAGAACTAACACATAAACTCTAGAATCCACGGTGTGGACTGTAGACTTTTCTCAAAAATGTGTGCATAGAAATTCAAGAAAGATTGATTGTAATTCGAATGGCAAGGGCAGTGAATATTAATTAATTAATAAGGCTCCGTATGATAACAACATGGAAAATTATAAGAAAAATAACTAATTTAGGTGAGAAAATGGAAAATAAGTTTAGGGATGTGGTGAGATGCATGCTCATTTTTGTGAGTATATATGTCCTCCATCCTCCTTTATGTTCTGTGAAAAAAATTTCTTCACAACCACCCAAAGAATATTTTTCCATGGAAGAAGACAAAAGGTAAGGGTTAATCCTCACCAAATCCCTAACTTATTTTCCAACTTCTCACAAAAATACATTGTTTTTCTTACTATTTTCCATCTTGTTATCAAACAGAGTCTACATATCACTGTTTTTAACATTTTTGACGGCACAAGAATATAGATGTATAACACAAGTAAAATGTGGACTGCGAGCCATCGTGCAGCAGTAAAATTGTTAAAACATGAATTGGGAATTACAGGCTTGTGCTAAGTAAATTATCATTAAACATCTAGAAAGATACGAGCAAAATAAAACATAGTGAAAAAGTGATAAAGGTCAAGTAACTGATCAATATAGTCTAGGCAAAAACATCAATCAAATGATTATCTCAGCACCATAACCACCCACCTAGGCCCAAATGCAAGCACCTGGGACTAAGCAAAGCTATGACTGGAATCAACTGGGTAAGTCTGTAAGAATAAAACGTACAGAATGATGGCAACATATCATTGAACACGCAAGATAATTTGTTTAACACCATCTGACTTACAAGGATGGAGAGTAACAGGGTGGCAAAGGGCCAATGGAGGATCGGTTTATCTTACTTATCAATCCTGCCATATCCTGAAACCAAATGAGTAATTCAAACATTAAACACAACAAAAGGAAAGTGAGGACTGAGGAATCCAAACAACAGAAAATAGCAGACAGGAATTCCAATCACTTTTAGCGACAGGGCACAAGTCCTATCACATATTCCAGTCACATTATATTGGTTTCGACAGAAATTCCCATAGTTATTAACCAGATAAATGGATCATTGGGTTTAGCATAATTGGATTATAAATTGGCATCCATATCGGAACAAATGGATCGGATTTAGATTAAAATCAGATCCATTAACAGGATTAAAAACAAGGCACTATATGCCCAAGTCGATTTTTTTTAATATAGGCATTTCAGTGAACTAGGGTAATTTCCAACACATAAGTCGATACAAAGCCAGAGAAGAAAGAAAAAACAAGCAGGAAATCTTACAAAAGCTTTAAATGCAGGGCGATGAGCAGCCATCTCATACATGCAGCAACCTAATAAACAGACAAAGAATTAATCTATAATATAGAAGATTGATTGACAATCGTGATAGTGCAGGTTTAAGGACAGTCACTTGACACAAATAAGTATCAAAGATTAGGCCTATGCCAATCTACCACTCCCAGTGCCATAAAACAGAGAGACCACCACCGAGTATTGACTAATACAAATAATGAAAATAAAATTCATACAACAAACTGGTTTTCCTTAAACTTCAATTCTCATACTCATCTATAAATTATAACATGAAAGGATGAAAAAACACATACCTAGGGACCATATGTCAGATTTGAAACCATAAGGGATGTCAGCAAGAAGTTCAGGGCACATGTAATTGGGAGTTCCAACTACCTGGGTAAAACAAAACAAAACCGTTATTAGCTGCCTACTGGACCACTTGTATGAAAGGTAGATAACTGTATATTTGTTGAGCATGCATTTCTACACAATCTCTGCTCTATCAGAATAGGTCTTAATTGTAATTACTCCTAAAAAATTAAGTTTATTCATTCTACACGGCTGTATGTGCCAATTTGTTTCTTCATATAAGTACTTGTTTGCAAAGTATATAAACAAAACTGTTTAAAAGAACAATTGTCGATTTTCTAACTACGCAACAAAGATGACAACCTTATCCCAGACATCTTAAGACTTGAACAGTAAGAATCCAAATCTGAACCAATTCTGACTCATGTTAACCTACTTTGACATAGATGCAATTAAATTCTGATAACCTGCAATTAGAATTTTGAAAATTAGGGTATGCTTAAAGAATTGAAATCTGACTTTTTACCTTCTCAGATATATCTCTAAGACAAATTTTTGGTTGTGTTGCTCCCTTAAATTTGATATTTAAAGTAAATGCAGAACAAAATAGCTACTTGATGCTTACATGCAAACGTTTAGAAGGGCAGGCACAAAATTCATTGCTTCTGCAAGAACCACGTGCAATTTTACAAACATAATAAAGAATAATCTATCTTGTATCTCAGTATCTATCAGCTATATGATTATATCAGGATGTTTGTTCTCTCACTCAAGATTGTCGCTTGGGGGATGACCAATAGTCTGAACTCAAAGGAATATGAGATGAATTAGACATGCATCAGCCCTTTACTATTGATCTAGAGATACAGAAATAGCAAGAGAGGAGTTTCATGTGGCTAATTTTCTTTTGGGACTTCAGCAAGATCTTTTACCTATCACTCTTGGAAACACTTTCCGGCTACTAATGAGGCCTTCTCCCATGTGAGATGAGTGTTTTGCACCCTTTTACTGGGGAAGAAGATTGTTTTCCTCCGGTTGATTAAATTGTGGTCTCACCATCCACTCTACTGATTACTTTTAGTTGCTTAGTGGCTTAGGTTTTTTGGTTGAGATTGGTTCTCTCAGGTACCAATCAGGAGAATAATAGGTTGTTGAATGAGATACCTAGGGTTCTGGGGAAAGAAGACTTGGTCAAAGCATAGGAGCAAACAAAGAAAAGGGAGGATGTTGGTGAGCTTGAGGATGGGAAGAATCAATTCGGGATACGGTTCAGGACTTCGGGTGAGGCTGAAGAAATCAGTTACTTGAAAGCTTCTCACTCATGGATTCAGGACTCATAACTTCAGGTGAGGCTGAAGAAATCAGATACCATTTTGTAAACAGATGGAACAAAAGATTGTTAAATGAACTCTGAAGTCTGAATTCAGGAATGAGAAACCAGGAAATTCTCAGCTGTGTATTTATATATCTTTTCTTTCAGAGTGAGCAAAAGTTTATCTGTTCTTTGTGTTGAAACCTTGACTTAGAGATGACTTTCCAGGTTGATAACATTTGTGGGTTAATTGAATTGGAAATTGACCAGATTTTATCACTCCATTTTGGTAAGATGAAAAAGTAGAGAATGAAAAAAATGGAAAGCCTTTTTGAAGAAATAAGTAAAATAAAATTGGAACGGAAGGAAATTAAATATAATAAAGAAAGGTGGAATGATCTATGCACTACCCCCTGTATCATTAATTCAAGGGGCTTTCATTGTAAGACAGAACTTTTCCTTCTTCCTGATATAAATCGTTCCGCTTACCCTTGTAACAGTTCCAAGTTTCCAGTTCATCATGTTGGTACTTGCTATAATTTCTAGGCTCATTTTCTCATGGCATCTCAAAAGGTTTGTTTATGGACTCAAACAATCTCCTCAGACTTGGTTCACTAAATTTAGTCAAGCAATTGTTTCTCATTGTGTGACTAGGAGCCAGGCCAGTCATCTAGTATTCTTCAAGAAAACAGTGCTTCCTATTGTGATTTCAGTTGTCTAACTATGTTGTTGTTATTGGCAGTGACAAGCGAGGAGTCCAAGCATTGATTTTAATGTTACTTCGACTATGTAGCAATAAAATTAAGATATATAATATAAATAATATTATGTACTAGACCATATTTAGTTAGTTTATTGACATTGACTGAATAAATAATACCTTGAGGTACTTAAACAGAAACTACCATGAAGTTTTCCATTGCCATAGCTTAAATATATTTATTGACAGTTAAAGAGATTTGTGATACACAATTAAGGTACATACCGAAGATGCCAAGTCATCTGCCTTCAAAGTTTTAGCAAGTCCAAAATCCCCTAAACACAAATTAAAGTAGCGCAGCGTATAAGTATGTAAAGGATCGAATGATAATTCAAATTAATTCATCAGCAACTATAACTTACCTAGGCGAACATCTTGATCTTTCGTAAGAAATATGTTGGAACACTGTCAATGAGGTGATAAGAAAAAATAGTCTATCAATCTTTGAGGTAATATACAAAACAAAGAACTAACATCGCAAAATACATTCATCTACATACCTTCAGGTCCCGATGTAGAACATAATTTGAATGAAGATATTCAACTGCCAATAGTATTTGAGTGAACCACTTGCAAAGTTTCTGTGCAATATGCACCATTATGAATAGTCATATAATACACAGAGAAAAATGAGTTCCACACTGGCTAGTGAAAAAGTAATAATAAGTGAGTGAGAGAACAACTGAATACATCACGTATTGCTGTATCAATTACTTTTTCATCTTCCATTAATGCCAAAAATGATGGACATTCATGAAGGAAAATGTAGCTTCTATAGCAAATGAGTCAAATGACATACCTCCTCTGGAAAATATTGTCCATTCATTTTCTTCATCAACTCAGCTCTGATACAAAAGTTATTTTATCAGCAATTTGTAACAGCAGAAACGGTTTGTAACTCCTTAAACAGCAACAATTCACTTTAAGTTCTTATTTAAAACTTACATGTCTCCGCCTTCACAATATCCAGTAACAATGCAAACATAGCAACCCTGCATACAATTTCACATAACTTTTTTCAAGAATAAAACAGGCATACAAAACAAACTTGAGAAGAAAAAGGGTAAATTAATGATTGCCGAAAAGTAATGCCTATCACCTTCTCCACCCATGCTTCCTTAAATTCAACAATGTACGGATGTTGAATTCGCGCAATCAAAGCCATCTACAATCCAATTTCCAAAAATTTGCATAAAAACATCTATAAATCAAATGCATAATTATAAATACACTCAACAAGTACACAAATCACATGTTTAATTCTTTCATTTGCTCATCAACTCGTCATTGAACTCTATCTTTGTGCCTCACAAATTTATTTGGAAAGTCGGTATCCCTTCGAAGGTGAAAGTTTTTGCTTGGTTGGCCTCTTGGAAAAGAGTTAACACTCAGTGACTTACTCCAAAAAAGAGGCCAAATTTAGCCATTTCTCCTTCTTGGTGTATTCTATGCAAAAAGGGAGGAGAGAACATTGATCATATGCTAGTACACTGCAGCTATACCAATTATATCTGGAATAAGTTGGGGGAGGAATTTGAAGTGATTGGAGCTATGCCTAGCTCATGGCATGATTTATTGGGTTTTGGATTGGCAGTTTAGAGGGAATAAAAAGAAATCAAAACTATAATGGGGATGTTGCTATTTGGCATTAGCATGAGGAATTTGGCAGGAAAGAAACACCAGGATATTTGAAGATAAGTCCTCCGAAGCCGGTGAAGTACGGCTTAAAATCAAACAGTTAGCATCAATTTGGGCCATCTCTTCGAACCTGTTTGGATCCTTATCAATCTCAGAATTATGTCGGAATTGGAATGTAGCCATCCAATAGTAGCTCTGACTGTGGCTTGACCATTTGACTGTTGTTTGGTTTCTTTGTAATATTTGTGTTTTGTTTTGTATTTTGTAATCTTCTGTTATATCATGAGGGGCTTTGGTGGACGGCTGGTTCACCAAGGATGTATTCTATATTGTATCACTTTGATTAGTTTCTAATAAAAGCGTTTTGTTTCTGATAAAAAAAAAAACCGCTTGTTTAAACTGAAGCAAAAGGAAACTCAAGAATCAAGATCCACCAAAGTTGAACTACTACCTCTTGGTGAGCAGATCTCCGGCAACGTTCAGTCTGTCGAGCAAGACGAATCTTCTTAAGTACGTACCTGCATATTCATGAAAGATTCATTTGCAAAACTCAAGGTCTATATTACTAAACTCATCACATTCATGTAAACATAAAGAATCATAGAATCAATCTAATGTACTTGTTTGATTCAGTTCTAGTTTTTGGTCGTTCTTAAATCCTAAATTGTAAAATTCATACTACGCTTATCTTATAACTCATGTCAAAATGTTGAATCATAAATTGAACGAGGCCTCGAACTTTTCATGTCAAATTACCATTTTAGATGTCTGGAGCCAACAAAAACTCGAAAACGACCAGGAAAAACAACAAAAGAAGCAGAGAGAAGTAGAAAAACAACGTACTTTTTTCTTTCAGACTTGTGATTGACGAGAATGGCGGCTCCAAAAGCTCCCCGGCCAATCTGCTCCATGATCTCATACTGATCCATTCTAGACTCCATTAACTTATCGATTTATAGCTTTGGCATCACAGTTACCAAAAATACAATGAAAACTTCAAATTACATTATCCTCACATGATTCTCCACTCAAATTACAATCCACAATGCCCTAATTTTGACAAATTCTTAGATTTCCTTGCTTCTTCTTCGAATCATTTATAGATCAAAGCCAATATATACGAAAACTCTAATCCACTTTCTTCACTGAATTTCTTCACCGCGCACTTTAATCACCTCAATCAGATTCGAATCCAATTTGCCTTTCCGAAAATCGAGAAAACGTACATTGTTTAACAAATAAAGCAATCAAATCAGTAATGGCCAAAAAAAAAAACCTCGATTCTGGTCTATTTCTTCTCTTTTGGGTACAGATTTGATCCCCCCCTCTCTCTCTCTCTCTACTATTTCTCTCTCTTCAATTAAATACAGTTTTGTCTGAGGCTTTTTTGGAGAGCTTTTTAAATTAATTGTTTAACTGAAAGATGTGGTTTATTCACCTAATCATGGTTACAGATAGGTTTAGCTACAACTTCCAACTAATCTATCTATCTTTCTCTCTCCTCCATTTCTAGAGAGAGAAAGGAGCGGAGATTTGTAGAGAGAGAAAGTGTTTAGGGTTTTAGAGAGAGACTACGAGCTCATGGGAGTGCTGTTTCTACGCCGACATATCACCAGCTGCTTCGTCGTCTTCCTTCTACTACCAGCAGTCCAGTTTGAGTCGTGATCGCGTCTATTTTTAGTGTCACTCTAGACTTCTCTAAAACACTTTATACTCACTCGTAGTAATAGAATCGAGCACATATTCATTTATTCGGTTTAATAAAAACAAATTATTGATAAGACCAAAAAAAAAATATACTTACTCGATTTTATTATACCAAGTAATATGTGCATACTTCATCTTATTGCATTGAATTAATACGTACGTATTAGGTTCTATTGTACCTAGCCAATGCAAAATGTTACAGAAAGGTTTGAAAGTGGCAATAGTCCCTCCCCTATTTTTATTGTGTTTTATATGTTATCGTGGATATAAATAGAATAAATTTTTTAAAAAAGTTTTGTAGAGATTCACACGCGGATTAGATTTTCTCCAAATTTTATGAAAGAAAACTCAATCTAAAACTAAGTGTATTGAAAAATTAATATATATATATATATATGCATTTTTGATCGTTTAAATTTTTTATGATCATCTCATATATTTCTATGTTAATGTTTTTAGTAAAATTTGGTGAAAATAATTTATTCATAATATTATACAACTATTTACATTATTAACTCGTTTTAATAATTATTATTATGTTAACGAATATTAATTAATTTATCACATTTTATTGAGTTAATAAAATACGGCTTAAAACTATTAAAGCGTCCCTTATAATTTGTTTATAGTTTCATATTGATTGGAGTTATGTGATTGCATAGAATGTTGTTTTACCAAAATTACAGATTATGGTTGAGTTGGGTGTGACTGACGCTACTGTATTAAAGTAGTAGGTTGACCCGCTCATTAATAAGAACCGTGCAAGAAGGGTTTTATGACGTTGAATCTTGACCCTAAGAATTATGGAATTTAGAGCATGGGTGGGCAATTGGTTACGTACTTACGTGGGGTGAAATTATGATGGCCTTTGCTGTCCATTGTTGTTTTGGTTTAATTTCATTTAAAATGTTTAGTTCAAGAACTAAATCAATAAATTTTTTAAAAAAAGTTTAGGTAGTGTTTGGTGTATATTTTCAGTTGAGTTTTTAAGTTGAGTTTTTAGAATAAGGTGTTTGGTAGAATTTGAAAGTATTTTGAAAAGTGAATTTGATTTTTATTTGAGTTTTTTTCAACTAACAAAAAAATCTCATAAAAATTTTTCAAGAAATAGTCATAATGGATCTTACTTTATAGATCTCGACGAGTATGTTTTAAATATATATTTTTTATTTAATTTTAATTTTTGAATTTAAAGTTATGTTGTTTTAAAAAAAATTTAGAGAGAAAATAAAGTGAAATAAATTTTAAGAAGTGTGAAAATAAAGTTGATTTTGGGTTGAGTTTAAAAATTTGAGAAAAAAAAGTAAAAATAGAGACATACCAAACATGCTATTAATCATTTAAATTTTAGATCAACATTTCACTCATTTTAAAATTGAATCTTCAAATAAGATCATCTCTACCAAATTTCATGAAAGAATTCATCCTTTTTGTCCTTTAACTCGATCTCTTTGGACGGAATTGGACTAAAAGGTAATGAAAAGGAGTCAAGTCCAAATATGATAGGGTAAGAGCCTATATATCAAAAAACTTTTACACAAAACTTGAAATCTAAAAAACATATGCTCCAATGAAAATTTTGTAAACTTTTGAGTAAAATTGAAAAGAACCAATAGGTCACGAACAAATGTTATATGTTATTTATATTTTTTTTTTGAAATTATATATACAAAATATTATAATCACAATGAATCTTAATTTATAACTCTTGATGAGTATATTTCAAATATATGATTTTTATTAAAATTCATATTTTGTATTAAAGATTATTACATTTTAAATATTTATAAAAAAGTTGAAGAGTGAGAAAGCTGGGGTGGTATGGTAAATTTAGGGTGCATTTTACAATTTCATTTTACACAAAACTCATTTTTAAAATACTACTAGAAATAAAATTTTTACAAGTTGTGTAAATTTTACACAAAGCAAAATTATACATTATTACTAGAGATACTCTAAATTTAAGATCGTGATGTTATCAAAGTAATTATGTTTAATGCTTGAGGAACATATAATTTTAAATATATGGTTAGGGTGTAAACGGATGGGATATGGACTTTCTTTTTCTTTTCTTTTTTATTCTTTCCTAAGCCCTTTTTTGTTTAGTTTAAAAAACTTTGGTAAATTAGGTCAACTTGTGAATATCACATTAAGGTTGTCCGATTTTTTAATGATGAGATGATGTATATGTATATATACATTACATATATTAAATTATAGCGGATAAGGATATTTGATAAAACGAACACCCACAATGGATATATAATCCACCATCGGATACAAAATATTCATGTCTAAAACTATCATTATCGATATTCTTATCCATTTTCTCGGATACTTAAAAACACTATAAAAATCCTCTTTTCCAAATATCTATTCAAATGAATATTCGCAAAATTCGAATTCGAATACAGAACGGATTCCAAACACTCACTCTATAATTGTGAAGAGTGACTCTTCATATGTAAAATAACCACTTACTTTTAATAAATTAGTATATATTTGAAGTCTCTTAAAATTTATGAAAAACTGGACTCTTCAAAGTATCAAATACACATCAAACTACAAATTTAAATATAGCTTTTATTCTCTTAGAAGCGCTTTACTTTTATAAGAGCCGTACATGGATACATCCATTGTTCATTCTTGAGGAGAGGAGGGGAAGGGAACTAGGATTCGCAGGCTCAAATCGTGAAATAAGGCTAGAAAATACACCCTCTTCTTTTAACTAAAGTTGCATTTCAGATATAAAGGTACTTATATACTAGGATTTCAAATGAATTGAGGTATGTTCTAAGAACATGCACAATAATTCAAATAAGTAGAGTAAATTTACTCTATACACGCATGCAACATTAATAATTGATAAGATACAATATTATTTTATAAAATAAATGTATAGTATATTTTTAAGTTTGGAATGCATTTATGCAATGGGTGAAAAAACATACCATTGTGAGTATTGTAAGCAAAGAAATTAACCACAGTGGTAATGGGTGGGGTTGTGGGGGGGGGGGGGGGGGGGGTACGATGAGTTGGCAGTATATTAGCTAGGGTCATTAATGATTGGGTATGCAGTGTATTACTTTGGGTTAAACAGTAGGGTGTCAGGCCTCTCACGGTTTTCTGTACCATGTGATTTGCTTGCTTCATTTCCCTTTCCTAACATGTGCATCGCACGTGCTGATTGACTTTGTTGACTTTATATATTTACCTCGGATAAAACAATAGGATAAAGTAAGGTTATGTTTTATGTTTTGGTCTTAAATTTGAATTAGGGCAACTTTAATTTATTACATTATTTTTTTATTAATTTAGTATAAAAGTAGTGTCATTTTTATATTATATGTTTTTTTTTTTAATTCTAACTGTAACACTAAACATAGCATAAAAAAGTATATTTTTTTTAAAAATACAATATTATTTTTATTATTCTATTATTTTATTATTTTATTAAATCATACAAATTATTATATTGTACTAATTATTTTATTATAGATATTATTATTAATTAACTTATAATAATTTAAAAAATTAAAAATAGATAAATTATGAAGTTTAAATGTTATATACATTTTTTTCTTATTATTATATATTTAAAATATTAATTACAATAAAGTATACATAAATTTAATTAGAATAAATTAAATTTTTCAATAAAATAAATTATTAATATTGCTAATTAAAAAAAATAAACTAAAAAATTTAAATTTTAAGTATAAAAATGACCTAATTGATATTTAAAAGTAAATAACAACTAAGATAAAAATTGAAAAAAAAAAGGGGGGGATGCCGTTCATCTACAATGTCACACCAAATTTGGTGTGCCACTGTAGACAACAGTAAATTTGGTACCAAATATACCGTTCGGTTAGAGCAAAATGGGGGGGGGGGGGGGGGGGGGGGGGGGGGTGAATGCACACTATATTTGGTGGGATTGTGTTGGGTTGGAGTTGGCCTTGCACTCCACATTTTTATTTTTTCATTAGTTGGTTCTGTTAGTTGATATTAATTCATTTTTTTCTTAACCAAAATACCTTTGGCTTCTCACCCCATATTTAATTTATGTTTGTATTTTCACCTCATATATTAAAAATAATATAAAGATGGTCTTCATTACATCTTAAAATTATTTTACTACAAGCACATTTAACTAAAATACATTATATTTATGCATATGTACACATGTAAATATACAAGTCTTATAATTAAGAATCTCTATAAGTTTTTAATTTAATTTTTTTAACAATCATAGCATTTTGGTTAAAAAGGGTTTGAATGAAATGTTAAAAATTATTTTACAAACTAAAATAGTAATAATGACAATGTCATGAATGAGTGAGATATAGGAAATAAGTTATAAATTTAAAGAAGTTGTTGATTTGACTAAGTTTCTTTTAGATTTATTTTCAAAGTTATTTTCATATAAAAAAAATTGAAAATTCTTACAAACGTATAATTTCATGAAAACACCGAAAAGGGGTTATAATAATTAAAAGTAAAATTTGAAATGAACGATTGTACGAGAGGAGTAAAACCTTAATAATTTGTAATATATATGATATACATATATTTTAGTAATATTAGATATTATACATACCAATTCATTTGCCTATAATTTTTTTTTACATTTCATCTTTATAAAACATATATGTATTTTTCACATATATGTATTTTTCATGAATAATTTATATATATACATACATCGACATTTATTGATGAATCATCCCGGCATGTCAATATCCTAGTTTTAAGAATTTGACATGTCAACATGTTTACTTTTATACTTCATAGTTTTTTTATATATGCACCATATTGATAAGACTAAGCTTTCAAATCAAATTAAAATTAATATATAAAGAGTATAAAGTTGACATAAATTTATCTAAATTACCTTAGATAAATAATTTATAAAACTTAAAGTAATTGATCACATATTTTAATTAGACGGGTGTCAAAATGTGTAAAAAAAATCATAAGAGATCCACAAATATTACAAGATATACATATATAGACATGAATCTATATAATAAGAGGCAGTTGTTTTCAAATATTAAAAATGTGCAAGGGATAAAAATTTATGTGGCGTGAGATTTAAAATACTTTTTGAATAGTAAATACTAAATAGTGCATTTGATATGAGTTACAATTTTGTATATCATATTTTACTAGAAATGTGATTGCAGTAATCTATTTTTCGGTTGCAATATATGAAATATGAGGTGCAAAGACAAATATAAATTAAAAATATAAGATGAGATGAGAAGCCATAAGGGCATTTTGGTTAAGGAAAAAGTAAATGCAACATCAATTAACAGAATTCATTAGCAATGGGGTGTAATCTCAAAGAAAATAAAATATGGAGTGTAAACTCGAATTACAAGATAAAACATGGGGTGCAAAGTCAAAATTTTCCTAAAGTAAGATTACAAACACTAATCGTATTCTAACTTTTATGATATTTTAGAGAAAGGCGTGAAAATAAACAAGTTTTTCACATTTCAATATTTTTTTTCCGAGTCTTTTTTCTTTTTATTAGTTTATTTATTGATTTAAATATTTATTATATACTTAAAATGTTTTTTTAAAAAAAGTAAACTAGTTGGAGATGCAAAAAATTATAATCATATTATATATATAATAATAACACATAATAAAAATAATTTATTTAATGGTAGAATTAATTAATTATAAATATGTGTAAAAATATTTAATTTTAAACTGATATAAATTTATCTTTTTCGAAAATGTATCGATGAGAAATAAAATTGCAACCATAAGATATTAGACGAATTGCTAACGTGAATATGGATGCTCACATCAAAATTATTAATTGTCTTACAAAGCTAGGGTTTAGGAGTGTTGCGGCAAATCCGAAAAATGAACGTCCAAGTTTTTTCCAAATCCAAACCAATTTGTTAAAGAGTAAACCAAAAAAAATTTGAAACTAAAACAAATAAACCAAAACTGAATAATTTTAGTTTGGATTTGGGGTGTTGTAAAACCAAACCGAGCTAGTTATTGCATATATAACTTGAAAATAATATTGTTTCTCTATCTAAAATTTTATTTTCCTAAAATTTACAAGCTCTAGTGAAAACACAACTCTTTCAGTTATTATGAATATTGAATCTATATCATAATTTTTTTTTACCAACATAAGTAAAAAAAAAAGTATAAAGTTATTATTTTTTTGACTAAAATAATTGTCGGCTTACAATTTATTTATTTTTTACAAAAAAAAATATGAAAAATAAATAAAACCTAACCTAAATTGAAACAAAAAGTTTGATTTGGTCTGGGTTTGAAAGATTTAGAAACTGAAATCGAATTTTCAAATTCGGTTTGGACTTGGATCTCCATAATTTTTACTACGATTGAAATTGAAAATACCCGTGCCTAGGGTCTCTGACTAATGATTTGGTCCTAAAATGAGTATTTTATCACAAGATTAAAAGTTCTTTCTCTCGGGCTGAAGCTGATCTTATCCTTGCCATTCCGATTTTGAACAATAATTTAGATTATTGTTTGTGCTAGCATTTTGATAACAAAGGGGTTTACTCTGTGAACAGTGGATATAAGCTTGCTATGAATATTTTGAGGTCAGGTCAGCTTCTTCATCAAATGATAGTGTTAAATCCTTTTGGTCATTGTTATGGAGTTTGCATCTACCCCGAAAAAATAATGGTTTTTATGTAGTGAGCTAGTTTAGATATGATTCCCACCCTCTCTAACCTTGCCCACCGTGGCATGAATGTTGAGTTGAGGTGACCGAATTGTCTTTGTGTTGTTAAAATAGTTCCACATGCCTTCTGGGGTAGCTTGCAAATTTTAGATATTTGGTTATCAAGTCTGTTGGGGAGTGTCTAAAATTCATTTCGGGATCTCAATTTTTTTGATGCTGCATTTTTTATTGCGAGGTCTCATGGAGAGGATTTGTTCCGATTTTTGGGCATGATTTCTTGGTGTGTTTGGCAAAATAGGAACAAGTGGGTCTTCGAGAAGAGCTATAAAAGTTCAAAGAAAATTTTAGCTGAATCTATGGGTTTTATTGAAGCTTTTGATGTTGTGCACAGGTCGGAGGTTGGCTCGTCTCTCCCTCGTAATCAAATATTGGTTCCTTCGCTATCAGGTTGGGTGAAGATCAATTGTGATGCTTCTTCAGCGAATGATGAGCGAGGGATGGGATTGGGTTGTTATGTTCATAATAGTGAAGGGGAAGTGCGTTTTGCTCTGGCGAGTTATCGAGTTGGTACATTTTCGGTTAGTTTAGCAGAGTTGGAGGCTATTGCGGTTGGTTTGGCTTGCTATCAACTTGGGATATACTACGATAATGATGGAAGGGACTCTAAAGGTTCTATTTATATGATTATGTTGGGAGAACAGTGTTTTAATGAGGTCGGTTCAATCCTAGAAGATATCGCCTATTTTGCTCGTAGAGTGGATGTGGTTTTTAATTTTGTGCCTCGCATTTGTAATAAGGTTGCCAACGAGCTAGCCCGTCATGCCGGTTGTCTTTGTTTTCGAAGAGCTGGGACTCCTTGTTCCCATATTGGATTTTGGACCTTGTGTTTCATGATTAATAGAGTTGTTGCATGTTAGCGATTTTCAAAGAAAAATAAAGAAAGTAAAATTAAAAGTTATTTGTCGGTATTTTACCATGAAACTAAAAATTATTTGTATTTTACATTATGAATAATTATATCTTTGTTAAATATCGTTCTCACTTAAAACGCTAGGATTCACCAACTATTGCTAACCACTATCACTAGCCACCTCCACTAACGATAGTCATTACTAGGGGTGGGTTGGTACCTAAAAACCGAAACCAATACGAAAAAATAGGTTTTGATTTCACATAGTGAAATACCAAAAATTGAAAATCAAAACTTTCGAATTTCTTTCGGTTGGTTTTGATTTTCATGTTTCAAAAATCGAAATACTGAACCAAAAACACTGAAAATAAGGATAAAAATATAAATTAACTTTATATTTTATGTATTAGATGTGTAATATTTTTTGTTTTACCTTAATATATATGTGCTATAATTTTAAAGTTTATTATTAAAATGATAGTATTGTTTTGACATATATATACATTTATCTAAAGAGCCACATGAGATGTTATAAGATCATTAATATAAAGTGATAGCCTAATCCTTAAAATTTGTATTTCATTAGTTCAAGTTATTGTATATTTTAACACTTTTATATTAATGAAGTTATCATAATCCATAAGTAAAGATTGAATAATACAATCATATTCCTTGTCTCGAGGATAACATGCTAAAATCAAAATGAAGTATATATACCAAAAAAAATAAAATAGTTCAGATTTTGAAAAAACGCATGGTTTGGTTTTTCATTTCATGTTTTCAGAAATAAAGAACTGAAAACTAAAAATCAAAAATACCAAGTATAATAATTTTGATTTTGGTATAGATCACTTATCGAACCAAACTGATCGAATCCCACCCATAGTCTTAGCCGACAACCATGAACCACTTCAAACAACCTCACCAAAGCTCCAATAACATCTTTAAAATTCCTGTGGTGGCCGGTGGCAGGTAATGACAAATTGTTTGTTGTTTAAGAGCATGTCCATCGGATAGAGTAAAATTTAGAATAAATTTAACAATTGTTTTCTAAATTTCAAAGCCTGCACACAACGAAAAAGATAAAAAAAATTAGTTATACGAGTGTCCCACACTCGTATAATTTTTCTTTTTTTTTCAAAAAAAATCATACGAAGAGAGTCCAATCGTATGAGCTTTAAAAAAAAAAAGAGGCAAATTGTTCAACCATACGAGGCTGCCACCCTCGTATGGCATCTTTTGGCAAAATTTTTTTTGTCTCTCTCTCGAATGAGTGCCAAAAAAAAAGAAGGGAAAATGCTCATACGAGTATGGCTCAGTCTTATGTAGCCCCTTTTTTTTTAAAGAAAATGACCATACGAGTGGGCCATACTCGTATGGGTTTTTTTTTTTTTTTTATATTTGATACAGGTGTACCACATTCGTATGAGTCATATGAGTAGCATTTATTCGTATAGTGTAAAATTTAAGAGAAGGGTAAATTTACTCGTTCTCTACTTATATGACAAAATTTAGTTGCATAAATTTTTCCGATGTAGCATGAGGTTGAATAAATTTAGCCATTTACTCTACCCACTGGAGATGCTTTAAGTAAAAAAAAAAAAGTCCGATAACATAGTTAAAAATCTAGTGGCGGCTAATGGCAGCTAATGACAAATCTTTTATTGTTTAAATAAAAAAAAAATTAGAAGGATGTTTTAGGTATTTGAAAAGGAAATATAAGACGAAAAAAAAAATTGTTACGGTCGCCAAAAGGGCAAACTTTGCCCTGGCTAACCAAGACTGCAGTCTACCCTATTGTTTATTATTTAATGGAGTAACAAATAAAATATTCACTCTTTAGGCCACTCTAATACAATCTCGTATACTTAAATCTGAATATTAACTTAACCATCAAATTATTTTTGATCCGAATCGTCAAAATAAATTGTTCAGTATGATATAACTAATCTAATTTGTTACTTGTACCAATTAACATTGTACCCTCCAAAGTTTTCTTTTTGACTTGTATAATAGAATTGAAGTCTATTTCCTCTCTTTTCAAACTCTATGTCAACTACCAATACCAATGTACTATAAAACATTTGCAATTTTAAAATAAGCAATAAAAGATAGGTGAAATATCGAGAGAAAGGGGTAGGAAGGCGTAAAATCAATAAACCAATATTATACTTATCGGCTTCGTCCACTAATTATTTAATAAATTATATTTTATAAAAATATATAATTCATTAATATAGGGCCTGTTTAAGTAATTTACAAAATTTTCATGTATTAGTTTTTGATTGTGTAAATTAAACAATTGTAAATATGATAATTCAAGTTAATCCATAAAAACTCAAATTAAGTCATTTCAAGTAAAATTTGAAATTGCCAAATTTTAGAATTAAATAATTCATTCCAACTCTATTTTTCGAGAAGATTTAGTTTTTGCTCGTGATGTTGATACATCTAGACAAAATTTTAAATAACATAGAATAATAGAGAACATGTTTTTATTCTAGCAATTGAAATTTCTTGATTTAACTTTTTCAAACACTACTTGAATTAGAATTAAATTATTCATAAATTAACAAATTCATAATTTTTTAATCAAAAATTAACTAATTATAAAATTAAGTAAATTACGCAATCAAACGGACTCATACCGATTAAATTTGTCTTACTACATGAAATTATAAAGATATTATTTGTTTAAATGAATAATAAATGGATGAACGAGGATCACATGATAACATGCCAATTGGCTAATGTTTCTGACAGGCCGGACTGCCACGCTGGCTGCCTTTCTATTAGGCATATAATCTTCTGAAGACGGCTATTATGCGCACATGGAGGTACACTAAACGACGCGTACATAAATTAATTTTTTTCAGGGTTCGGGTTTTTGGGTCTCTTAGCCAGGGAGGGTCCACCACTTGGCAATAATTCTGGTGCAGTGAGATTAGGTGGTGGGGCCTCAATGTGGAGCTGCATAATTTTGCTATGGCCTGTTTTAGTAGGGGTCCGTCGATGCATTTTTACGCTGATTAGAGACAAATTGCGTCCTTTTTTTTACCTCGAAAGGACATAAAAATTGAATGAATCACCCTTCCTTTTGACTAACCATCCTATTTTTAAGAGTTAATAATTATATTACGAAAGCATCTTCAATGGTAATATAATGCATCAACTTACTTTTATATATATATATATATATATAAAACCAAACTTGAACACTAAAAAGAGAAAAAAAATTACTTTAATAATACGTTTGTAACATCTTGTTTAAATTTTGAAATAATCAATAAAATGCTAATTTGTATTAAATATTAATTTATGTAATTTGTTATTGTTTTTCTTAAATTTTTCTATAAATAATCTTATGATCTGTTAGAATTCGAGATTTGATGGTGGATTTGGGTTAGAGATTTGGAATTGGGACCTTAAAAATCCAAATATTTTATTTGGCTAAAATATGATGTTTAACTTAAACTCAAAATCTTTAATTCTTTGGGCTAGGGAATGATCATTTCCAAATCCAGAGCGGAAGGATTTGGAAAAAAAAAAATTGAAAAAAAAAAATTATTCTTTTTTTTTTAATTGAGATTGGCATAATAACATTATTATTATTATCTTTAGAATTAGTCTCGATGTGAAATAAATATGATACTAGTCCTATATATATATACATACTCAAAATAATTATAATATTGATATGATATAAAGTTATCAATACATGATTTTTAAAAGGATTGAGTAGAACACCCTGTGCGTTCCTTGAGCATCACAATAGCTTTGGGTAACTCGAGGAGGGGCAGTTCATCTACCATTTATTGGATCTAAATACATAAAACCCAACTGACTTGTTTTCATGTACATATTCGAGTGTTGAATGTCGCTACCAGTCGAACCACTCTAAATAGAGAAAAAGTATTTTTTACAACAATATCTAAAATATTTGATTTTTTCTAGTTGTCCATATATGCCACATCATAGCCACAAAATAGGAAGCTCATTCAGTGTTTAAACACCAAGCAATTCTTTTTGCGTCCTTCAAAATATTATTTATCCATTCTTGAAACAAGCATTCATAAACCAATTCATTTTTGAAAGAAGAATGATATTAGGCCAAACATGTTGTGACTGGCAAGCTCTAAGCAAATGATCCTTCCACCCCTTCAATACCAATCTTCACACGATACTCATTAGTTGGCATCCTACCCTTTACCACGAGCCACATAAAATAACCTAACTTTTGAGGACAATCCAATTTCCAAATGTGTTCTTCGAGATGAAAATGGGAATTGGCTATGGGGTTTTGTTAGTTGGTGTGGGGCAGAGGTAGATACTCCTCTTGGTTTTAAATGTGGAAATGAAAGCCAGTGGCAGAGTTAGGATTTTAATTTGGTAGGAGCTTAACTACCATTAAGCAAAAAAATAAAAAAAATAAACAAAAACTACAAGAAATAATAACACGTCAATATATATATACACTTGAATTAAAATATTAAACATTTATTACAAAAAGAGATGTCTAACAAAACCATTTACTATGTATAACATATATACCAAAAAGAGATGTCTAACAAAAAAATCTATACCAAAAAAGATTTCTAACAAAACACATCTATAACTAAAAGAGATGCCAAAAAAAAAAAGAACGAGTTTAGTGTTCTGCCAAGCGGTGTTAGATATTTTGTTTTCCTTTGTTGTTCTAGTGTTCTGCCAGGCGGTGCTAGATATTTTGCATTTTTAGTAAACTTAATTACATTCTTATCCCCAAACTTTTGAGATTTTACAAGCCTAACCTCAAACTTTAAATATCTATACAACAGTCCTTCTAAAAAAATCCAAAATTCTTGTGGGGGCGTAACCTTGTCACACAATCCCTTCGCCACTGATGAAAGCTATATACGAGAAATGTTTGACAAGAGTTCTTATCGAAATAGATTCATCGTAGGCGGTTAATCTCATCCATGGTTTTCCTGACAATTGTCACCTTTTCCTTCGTTTATTTCTTGATTAGAAGCACCTTCGTAGTAGTAGTTGGAGCTACGCCTTTTCCCATACTTCTAGAAATTTCAATTTATGCAGCCATGCATGAGCTTGCAGGCTTGGGGCATTCGATCTGTTTGCACCATAGAAGGACCAATTTGGTTTGTGGATCTCCTTGGTAACATTGTAAATACTCAGGTTTATGATAATACAAGTTAATTTGGGCGTGTGCTCCCTATTGTGGACCAAAAAAAGGGTTGAGTAAAAAAATTATGTTACATATATATATATATTATTTTCTAAAATCTAAAAATATGAGGTGTTATTAATGATTCAATCTATTTTTTATTTTATTTTATAGTTTGTGTTAAGAATTAAAAATAGTGTATCAGTATTTAGCAATTAAAGCTTTTGAAATTATAAATCAAATTCCTTATGTTGATTAAACTAACAAATTTTTAAATTTTTGTAATTCCAAATATATGATTTTCAAATCCTGAATTTACAAATCACAAAGTCAATTCCACAATCCAAATGCACCCTTAATAGTTAAAAATGGATCTTGATTATAGGTATGATGAGTAGATTTCAGATATTTATACTTTTATTAAAATCCATATTTTAGATGTACGAAGTTATTATATTTTAAAATTTTATTAAACAATTAAAGAGATAAAAGGTTATCCTTCTAAAATGGGATGTATTTTACACAAACTTTACTTTTAAAAGATTGTTAAGACAAATTTACAAGTTCCGTAAGTTTTACACAAAATGAAAATATAGAATATTGCTGGAAATGTTTTAAGAAAACTATCTTTAAAAAAGGATAAATTTGAATTTTATATTTGTACCAGAAGCATTCTCTAAATAAACGATATAAAGACAACTACATTGGATTTATGCCTTCACTCATTCGGAGTATTTCATTCTACGCTTAAATCATGCAAAAAGAGTCGAAGAAAATGATTAAGATGTTCATTCAGATAACAAATTCAGAATCTGAATCACGTGGTCCTCTTCCCTTTTCGACTAGGCCCTATGGTGTGCATCCAAGGTAATTAACATTTAATTAATTCGAGCACCTATATTTAAATAAAAAAAAAATGTCCCAACATACATTAAATATGTCACAAATTTTTATGCATGAACAATTTTTTTCTATTTACAATAATTTTAACATTTTCTTTGGTATAAAATGGAAAAAAAATGAACTTGAATCAGTTATTTTAACAAACCTTCTCCTTACTTTTGGACAAAAATACTAGCTTGCTAATTTCAGATTATATTTTTAACTCTGTAACCTATTAACGTAACGTATAAATAAATCTATATAAATTTTTGACTAGTAGGTACTTGATCGGATTTGGTGGGATGTGAGAAAACGTGGTGGTCCTCGATCGATCTCCCCTGCCAGCTGAACTCGTACCAATGCCTTGATGAAGATCACATGCCCTCCCTTTTAAGTTTTATATATATATAAATATATATGCACTTATGACTTTCTTCTTTTCCCATTTTTTCAAGTTTTGATCATTTTTTAAATAGATCAAACCCCTTCTTATAGCTCTTTCCCAATGAGATGATTGCCACTTTTTTGTATCTAATCAATCCGTTTTCATCAACAATAATTATTTCAAGAATAAATGAGCAAACACACCACACACATATATATACATAGATTTTTGGTAGGACCGAACTTTTAAGACAATTTTTTATTGTTAAAATATTAAAAGATTTTTTAGCGACAAAAACTCGTTGCTAAAAGAGTAGTCCATAACTGCGTATGCCATATCTTTCTTCCAATTTGTGCCACATGTGCACTATCACTCTTAAAAAAGTATCTTGTAATTTTAACCAAACATTTTTTTAATTAAACACCGTTGCCCTAAACTGTATAGATATATAGTATGCAAGACCGAGCAGTAAGCTAGTAGTGTAATTTTCATTCTGGTCTGAACTCTGATGTTAAAATTGAGAATGTGATAAGAGTCGATTATAGCATAGTGCTTTGAAGGAGCTTTTTAGTAATGGCATGCTTTACATTATGGGTAGAATCTAGCTTTTCCTCCTTTCTTTCTCTTTGTCTTTGCTGGAACCACAAGTTTTATGCCATACTATATTTTTATGTACACGTAATGTTTATTTTGTTGTAACATATGTAATTAGAAAAAAAAATAATACAAAAAATAATAAGTAATTTAGCTGTCAAGAACCGGTATTGTATAATCTTGCTAATAGCAAGAGTCTGCGTCTCATTGTTTATGCTATGGTACAAATATTTTTTGTGAAATACCTATAAAAAGCAAAATTGGGAAACCAAAAATCTAAATATCTAATACAGCTTAAAGCTATAGATTTTACTGTTTTTATAAAACAAAAATTTGGGGCAATTATAATCAGGTATTGGGCCCATCCAAAAAAAGCAAATTATGAAGAAGGAAAAGGTAATCCAAGAAACAACAAATTTTGGACCGGCCTTAATCCAAATGGGTCCTTTGCATAATTTTTGGGCTGCACAAATTTTGCTCTATATGAATTTTTATGTGACATATCTCATCGAGCAAAGTGATGCAGAATCAAACCCAAAACCTACTAATTAAGAGGTGAAGGAGTGCATCTTCAAATTAACTATATAAAGCTATGGTAAAATGGTAGGGTAAAATGATATATTTAGCCTGTCAACTCTAGAAAAATTACATTGTAAAAGTATTGGTATGGTAGGTTAATAATATATGGTGCAAGACCATCTTTATTGCAAAGTATAAAACGGCAGGCTAATATATTATATACAAGTAGTCAAGTATACAACATATTAGCATTCAAAAGAACTGAACTAACATGATGAAGTGAATATCGTGCCAAGCCCTTCTCTAACTTCAGTTATTTGTTTGACTAGTCTGTATGAAATTTGATTCTCTCACACGACGTACGCACAATTCATCGTGGGAGGCTACATAATGACTGGCATGATACACAGTGTATCGTGTGAGAGAAAACTATGTTAGTTGTTAATTTTACCCTATTGAGTGTGTGCAATAGAGATAGTTTAATAATGAAGAATTATGAATTTGACATTGTTTATTATGTTGTTGATAGTATTTAGTTCAGACATGTTGATCATTAAATTTAGACTATACAAACTTAAGAATGGGACAACCCACCCATCCATGGTCCTTCTTTCTTTTTCTTTCTGGGAGTTGTGATTCAAGAATTTGAGAAAAATTGAAAGGGAAGGATAAGGATATTAGCACTTTATGTATTTCAATATTTTAAAAAGTGTTTTCAATGTATAAAATGTGTCTTAAAGATTTATATAAAGTATCATTAAAATTTATTTTAAAGTGCTAAAGTAATTATGTGGAGTGCTAATATTATTACCTTTGAGTTGCATAGAGGAAAATTAATTTAATACTTAAATTAAAGCACTAAGGCCATCTCCAATGACTTTTTCTGTGGTTTCATTTCTATCATAACAAAGCTCGTTTGGTTTGAGTTTTGGGAATGGAATGAGCATCCTAGATTCTAGAAAGCTTTTCTCCTGGCATCTAGGATGCCTTACCCATATTTGGTTCAAACATGAATTCTTCTTTCTTGGAACATTAAATTGTTTTACTATACTTGGTTCAAACGAGAATATGAGTGAAATGTATGTGAATTATCAAAATATTCTTCATTTTATAAAATAAAAAGACAAGTTCTAACAATTTTACAAAGAAAAACATTTATTTTAATTGTTAAAACTGTGAAAAGTCGTTGTATGTATTTAATAATAAAAAGAAAAAAAGAAAAAGTTCAATAATAAAAAAGTACTTTTTTTTCTTTTAAAAAAAATATAAATGAAAAAAAAAATTGTCTTGGTAAATAGAAAGAATATTTTGGTCTTAAGAGATCATTTTAAAAGAAAATCTATAAGAGAATACTTAGGTCTCGTTTGATTCACAGAAGGGAAATCAATTTCCTTATCTTTCTCATGGAGGTGGGAAACTAAAGTTCTTGTCAAGTTTCCTTTCTTGTGTTTGGTAAAGCATGGAAAGTATTTAGGTAGGGGTATTATTGTCCAAAATTTTTGCAATAAATGCTAGGAAATCACAAGGGAAAATCAATCCCGTAGGTTTTGAGAGGAATGCCTTTACCTCCTACTTTCCCCCTGGTAGGAAAGTGTTTCCAGAATTTGTGCTAACCAAACAAAGGAAAGGAAAGACCTTCCCATCTATTTCTTAGAGTAATCATTTATTCCCATCTATTTAAGAGGAAGAACTTTAAAGGAATACTCCATTCTAGTCCAAAACCTGAACTAAACATCGAAATCCTTCTGCAATGAAATGTTGCATTTTAGGAGTGATTTAAAACTCGAATCAAAAGAGCCCTATGTGTCATGTGCTTTTAAGAGTTTTTTATATATTTATCTGCCAACAATATTGATTGATGAGAAAGCCTCAAACATGTAGTCTCGAATGGTGTTATTTTCATCTTATTTTCTTATCTTAGTTGGCACTTATGTAATTAATTTGACTGGCTAAGATATTATGGGATATATTTAATTGTTGCAATGGAGAATAAAAAATTTATGTAACCATTTTTACATGTAGAAATGAGTGATTGGAAATTTTCATGTAATTCACTTGCCATATATGTTACGTGGAAATCCATATATAAGCTTTTATTGAAGATAGTTTTTACCAATTTGAAACCGAAATTGTAACCAAAACCACCCCTAGATAGGAGAGGGTTTGCCACTAATGAGATAGGCTGTTGGGAGCCAAATTGTGTATTAATAGACGACTGCCACTCAGTCTTTATTATAAATAATTTTTTTTGGGAACAATGCTTAGGGGAGGGAGATAAGTTGCTCACTATCACTAACACACAACTTCAAAACTTAGCTTGTGCGTAATGTGAATTAGTCTCGTACAGGGTGTGCAAAATCGGATTCGACTAATTGGAACCTTTGAATTAGTTTTTCAATATTTTTTTAGGGCCTTTTTGTTTTTAGCCGCAAAAATTTGAATTGTTTTTCATTTAGCCCAACACATTTTTGAAATTAGTTTTTGACCCAAAGTTATGGATAATCATCTTTTTAAATTTTGAAAAATTATTCAAATGTTTTTAAATTAATTTGTTTTTCCAAAGTTGTCCTTCTGGATTTTATTAGTTAAAATTAATTTGTCCTGTAATTGAGGAATCCTAAGATTTGAAAAATCCATGTAAGATATAATCCATTTGAAAATTCAAATTCATACAATTTGGAATTTGAAATAAAAAATTAAGTCTAACAAATTAGAGATAAGTTTTAGAATTTAAAATCAAAATTGAAGTCTAACAAATTAGAAATAACATAGTTAAATCAACTATAGACATGTTGTGTTATTGTTATACGCATATTCGATCCCGAAAAATGTACAAAACAGTCATATTATGGCATGTGACAGACATATTAAGTGTTTGATGTATTTTAAAAAATGAATGTGATGGACATATTAAGTATTTGATTTATTTTAAAGGTGCATGTGACAGACATATGAAGTGTTTGATTGATCTCTCTTAAAAAGTAAAAGGAGTTAGTATAATATACCTTGTAATATGACTACTGTGTAAGTTGAACACTTTACAATATATTTGGCAAATGAATTCACCACATTTGAATTGATCTTTCGAGCGACACTGTAAATATGTTATATTAATGTGAGTATTTAATCATCTGCATAAACAAAGTATTTAATCATATTACACGCAATGTGAAACCATACAAAATTGATCTATGTTTTGTATTTACAAAATTGATTGTCCTATATTTCCTAGAAAGTATTACATTAGGCATATTATTTACTAGACGTATTGAACCTAATTCTATTCCATGCATTAAGTGGCATATTTGCTAGCCAAAATCATCTCTATGTAATAAACTTTTTAAATAGTCATGTACCTTTAGATTTTTGATGCACAAGCCGCTTTAATAATCTATGTGGAGAACTTCAAGAAAAAAGATATTTTTTTATAAGCAAAAACATCTTTAAGTGAACAGGATCCAAAAACATAACAAAGATAAATTATAATTGACAAACAAAATTAATATAATATACCCGATTAACCAATATATCTGTATTAATTCATGATTTGACATTGCAATTTAACTGGATAAATCCACAATATTGCAATAACCCAGTAGATGATTTATATATTTAAAAACAAACCAAACCGTCAAAGCCATCAATTCCAATAAAATTTCAATGCCATGATAATTCTTTGGTATATTGTGGTACGAGATAAAAATCATACCTGTACTGTCGTAATTTAATTGAACACTTTGTCACATAAATTAAACCTACTATATGATTGGCATGCTGCTTCCGACCATAACTTCAATTACATACAAAGGTCTAATTCCAATTTTCATTTAGAATTATGAATGGAAAGTTTCATTAATAAAAGGAAGGAAGATTTTATAGCAATATATAAGGTTAAAAGGTTAAGCTAAAGAGATATAAAGGGATTTAGAGTGAACCGATGGAGAAGTCGAAGACTTTAGTGGATGTCCACACAATTTGAAGCTTGTATATGGATAGCCGGGTATCATATAAGACACTTCCGCGCTGATCGGTTATGGTTCCCAAAATCTAAAAGAATATAACCACAATAATGAACTAATCTTCTTCCGATGAATAAAAAGTAAATGCGGCGAAGATGAACAAACGACATTTTTTATAAGTGTAGGTTCTTCTCACACGGTACTCTTATGCATTCCGGCAGTACGTGCTCTTTTTGTGTGCGCTTGCTTTGAATTACTCTCAATACTCACACAAGAATTCACTCTTACTAAATTATGAGAAACACCTCTCACAAACTTTATGACTTTTGAATAAGTTTAGGTGGCTAACACCAATGTACAATAGCTCTTAAGTGTTTGAGATTAGGATACAAATATTTCAAGGATGAAGCTAATACACTGTGTAGGAAGAGAGCGTATTAAGGGTTATTGATTTTTTTGGGGAATGAAAAGAGTGAGTATAAACCCTCTATCTTTTATTCTTTAATATGAGAGAAAAGTATGATCAATGAAAGAGAGCTTGTATCCTTTTTCTCTTAAGAATAATGAGAATATATGACCATTAAATCTTCTTCTTGATTGGTTTTTATTTGATCATTGCCAAGTGTTTTGTATCTCTTGGATGAAATGGATGGTGTGTCTAAGATCTCATATAAATAGCTCACATGAATGAGATTATGGCCGTTAAATGAAGAATGGTTACAAGTAAAGTGATAAAAATGAGGGGTCAAAATTAGACATTTATCAACTTTCTAACGGCTAGTGGAATTTTAGTGGGGCTTGATAGTGAGCGACTTTCCTAGGGAACATATAGTCGACTAATTTTATGGTGTAGCAATCGACTCAACAATTAAGTGTGTAGTCGACTACACGCTTCTGGAATTTTATTTTAGGCACAATGGTACCAAACTTATTATTTACCCCATCAACGGTAAACTCTTGGGGCAAAATGTAAAATCTAGAGGTTATTCTAAACATACGTCTTGGAGTAGGTTTTGAACATAAAATCAACCGGATAATTATAATTGATATATATATATTTTAATTATTCACGTTATAAAACCGATTTATGTGAAATAGTTTTGAATAAATGATGTTCAATTCATAAAACTAAAGCCAACGATTGAGTAATTTAATTGCATAATAACTTAAAGAGTAAATATAATATTTTGACTTTCATGCAGAATGAATGATAGAGACAAAATCATGGTTAAACGAGCGGAATATTAGTATGATCGATCAATGGTAATATCTTGATACAAAAGGTTGACTAAGCACTGAGCTGTAAATGGAACAGTCTAAGTCTCTTTTTAAAGTATTCTAGCCTTCAAGGAGCTTGTTTGAATTTCTTTAAAGTACGGTTCAATAAAAAAAATTACAAAACTTGAATCCCGCGTACCATACAATATTCTTGTCGTTCCCTCCGTATCTTGATCCCTTTCGTATCCAATAACTTGAATTTAAAATGTGAGAGTTGATAGGATCTCTTGAAGAGGTGAGAATCTTGATATTGGATACGGTTTTGGTCCTCGAGATGCTTTGCAGGAATCCAATATTCGATACTGATACTTGACCCTAACTAAAGGTTTATCCGTGCTTTAGAGTTCCCACCACATGGCCGACATTGCTAAGACACATGTTAAATACACATGATTAATCTTTTGTCATTATCAAAATTAAATTTAGACCTTTTAGGTCAACAGATAAAACAAAAAAATTGCTTAAATTGGCAAGTAATTAAGAGACCACAATTGTGAGGGAACAATCAACAAAGTATCAGGAAACTTATTTAATCCATAAGATAGGCATATTAGTCAAATTGTATATCTAAAACACTAAAATTGATTTAGAAAAATAATTATAATAATGGGTCAAAACAAAACATTTGTGCTAAAAATAGAAAAATGGGCCATTAACTAATTTCAAAAATGAGCTGAGTTTTATTCAAATAACTTTCCCATAACTAGGTTGTTTACTAATTTACTATTATTTTTATAATACTGTTGGTTGGAAAACAACTCTAGAGGGGGGGAGGGGTGAATAGGGTTTTAAAAACTTAATGTGGAATTAAATACTTTTTTACAAAGGTTTAAGCAAAACAAATTTATTAAACAAATATATCAAGGAAATAATTAATTCAAACAAACAAACTCAATAGCAAACAAAACATAAGCAAATATATAGCAATAAAGTAAAGAGCTTAGAGTTAGAAAGATTAAACCAATTTAAAACTCAAGACTTTTTATCCTCACGGTTCGGTTTCCTAAACCATACGTCTGCGCTTGGTTAGTTCCCTAAGAAGTTCCACTAATACCGTTTTTCTTCCGGGTGAAAAACAAACCACTACAAGTGTATCCTCGCACACACTCTACAAGTATTGCTTTACCACAATACTCACACAAGATATCTCTCTTGTTAAATAACGAGATTTACCTCTCTCAATCACTCAAGTGTAATTGTCTCACTACACTTTATAAGAATTGACCTTCTTGCTCACTTGTGAGATTTACCTCTCATAAAAGAATATTACAAAGTGTTTGGTGATTCACACCAATGAATAGCAACTCTCAAGTGTTTAAAGAATACAATTAAAGCTCACACTAGAGTTATCAAGATTGATTGATAAGTTTAAGCTCAAATATGATGAATATAATCAATGCATTAGCTTTAATACTTGAATATTGAGAATGTATGAAAAATGAGTTTGTATGATCATTCAAGTATGTAAAAACATGTCTAAGACCTCATATATATAGCTTGCAAAATGATATGGCTGTTTGAAGTGGTTACAAGAAGTTATGGGTCAAAACTAGACATTTACCAACTCTCCAACGGCTAGATTTTTGCAGTGTAGTTAGGGATGGCAAAAAAACCCAACCCGGCCGGTTTCCGACCAGACCCAACCCGGATGGGGCGGGTTAGGGTTTTGCCCACTAAAAACCCGACCCGACCCGACCAGCTTGTATATATATAAATATATTAATATAAAAATTATATATATATATATATAATTATATATATATATATAATTATATATATATAGTATTTATTTACAAAAAAATAGACATTTTTTTTACTAAATGTGGAGCATTAGATTATATACGTTAACACATCCTCTTCTCTATTTTTTTATATATTTATAAATAATAATAATGATAATAATAATAATAATAATAAAAATAATTCTGGGCGGGGCGGGGCGGGGCTGGGCTCCTAGGTATACTTTACGGGGCGAGTTTGGGTTTTTTAAAAAAAACCGGTCTCGGGTTCGGGGCGGGGTAGTATATATGCGGGTCGGGTTTAGTAATGGCCAAACTTGCTCCATACCTGACCCGTTGCCAGTCCTAAGTGTAGTCGACTCACCCATATACCATGTAGTCGACTACATGGTGTAGTCGACTCATACCAAAATCATGTAGTCGACTACATGCTTCTGCCCATCCATGAACACTCAAACCTAAAATCAACCGAAAGCTTGGGGAGTGTTCTAGAGGTTATTCTAAGCATGTTCGAGTTGGTTTTGAGCATTAAATCAACCGGATAAATTAGATATGATTTTTACAAGAAAATTGGTTTATGAGAAATAGCTTTGCAAATGAGGTTCAATTCAAACCTCTGATTTTAAAAGAGTTTGAATGCAATGAATGATATATAATCATGTTTGAGCTTAGTTGAAGATCAATGATAATAACATTACATAAAGCTAAGCACTCACTCAAATAATAAAGTATCTAGCCTTTAAGAAGCTTGATTGAATTCCTTTGTACTTCTCTTGAATGCACAATACTTTTCCATCTTGATATATATGATAGCTAGAATGTGAAAGTTGAGGGGATCTCATGGAGTGGTGATACACTTGATAGTGTTTCGGTTTTGATCCACGAGATACTTCGGGATTCAATGGAGCTTTGTTAAATCGGTTTAAGCTAAATTCATTCAAAATACTTGTTAAATACACATGATTAACTTTTTGTTATTATCAAAATTAGATTAAGACTTTCTAGGTCAACAAATACGATTCATTCTTAAATTTAAAAGACCAAAATCTTTTAATTTGGTCTTCAATTTTCTAAACTTCAAATGAAACTGAACCAAATCCAACTGATTATGATTATATATCTAATAACTGATAACATATGTTTATATATTATTATTATTATTATTATTATTATTATTATTAGGTTAATGATATGGGCATATCTAATTTTTAATTAGGGCACATCCCTATTAAGGTAAATTTTGTCTTTTATCATGTTAATCTACTATTAGTATAGGCACACTTTATTCTATTAGCAAGCAATTTTTTTTTAGCATTACACTAAAAACCAAAATAGTTTCTAAACAATTAGAATCATCTACGTCATTATATGTGTGATTATCCATTTCTTTTGAATCCATTTAAGTTGGCTCTATGCTATTGCAACACCCTCAAAGTTTTTAGTTGACATAATGCTTGTATGGAACCTTGTGGAGTTACTACACTTGTTCACTTCTTCTTTTGTACAAGAAAGTAAATGAAGCTATTTTGCACACAAAATTCTGTTACCAAACCACACTCAGCTGTGACAAAACACCTAATCAAAATTAAACAGCACAACGCACTCAATATAATTATTATACAATTAGATTTAATCATTTATAGTATAACAATTAACTGAGCAGCTAGCAAATGACAAAGAACCAACAAGAAGTAATAAATAAAGCAGCACCCAATTGAAGAGTCCCTAAAAATCTATCTGAAAATAATCTAACTGTTGTTTTCTTCCTTGATGCAAATAATTGAGTGCGTAGTAAAAATAGTTTGTTATTTAAAAGTCATAAAATATCTACATAGAAGTATACTACACATAGTAATGCTTCTCAAATTTAAAAAAAACTAGCATCTATAACTCGATACAAAGTCTAAGTTTGTTAAGGGCATATATAAGTTTGTTAAGTTGTTATTGTCTCTTGTTGTTTGAATTGGGAAAAGGAGAGGAAGAAAGGGGATGACTTAAACTAGAAATATACCCTATAATATGTATAGTCTTGAAACGTAATTATAATATATAGCGGCAAATCTAGAATTTTATGTTAAAGGAAAAAACGATTAGTGTTAATATTTTAAACTTAAAGAGGTAAAAATAATTCTTGGCTTGTGTTTTTCCACAATGAGCCAATAAATGATTTTAGTATCACTTATAAAATTAACTTAATTATTTGTGAGGGACTTAATAATAAGCATGTACTAATTAATAGTAATAACAATGATAATACGCATAGAATCAATAAATTTTATGAGATATATAAAACAAAAATGAAGTTTCTAAATATGGAGTAGCACCACTAATAAGATATTGCATGACCAGTTTCCTTTTTTGTAGATACAATACATACTTTAGTCAATCGATTGAGCAAACTCATATGAAAAAATATAGCAAAACAAGAAGAAACAAATCAAAAACTTACTAAAAGAATAAATTATACTAATTAAAGCATAATTATCTCTGTTGTCAATGTACATTTTAGGTTCTCTTTCATTCATATATGTATGGTTTACAAAATTGTTGTAAGTGGTAAATCAATAAGGACAACTTAAGACTATATATCATACTAGCTATGTGCATATCTTTTTATTATAATTGCAACATAACATGTTTACTTAAAGATATGTTACAAGTTGCAACTCGCAACATTGATCAAGTGAAAACCGGGAATTCAAATTTAAAAACATACATGGCAATTGAAAATACATGTCGATAAAGATCCATATATGCATGTATTCCTGGGCTGGAGGTCTAATAAGGTTAATGAAAAGTTGCATTGAAATTGGGTAAAAAATGTTTACTATAATACACGCTTGTAAAAATAAATAAAATATACATGAAATTTGTGAAAAAAAAATTAATTTTATTGAACTTACTTGGCATTGCAATGATGAATAAATTAAATTGTCAATGAATTTGAATGGCAATTAAAAATGAAGAAAGACCACCAACTAATGAGAAAGGGGATTGTGGAATAAAATAATAAAGAGAAGATGGATGCAAAATTAGATTTTTTTAAATAATAAATGTGCCCTTACTAAAGTTAAAATAAAATGAAATTTAACTTAATAAAATATATCCTAATTAAAAACAAGATATGCTCTTATCATTAACCTTATTAGTATCATATAAGTACAAGCAACCCTTTGTTTTCCCCGACTTGTCCTGTTTATAATAAATATATAATAATATATTATTGTTATTATTATTATATATTATCATTGGTTTTCGTGCAAAATTAAAATCCCACTTGGAATAGGAAACTCCAAAGATACTGGCATTACTTTTTTTTCTCTCAAAGATAAGAGTTCAAGCTTTTCTACTCCATTCCGGCGCACCCATTTCTCCGTTCTTCTTCGAGTTTTTTTAAAATGAGATGAGATCAACCTCTCACCATCTCTCTCTCTCTATATATATACACACTAATATCTAAATTGTTTACAGTAAATATATTTTTTTCGATCTTCATATTTTCCTTTTGATTGTGTTTCGATTTTGTATATATACATCTCCATATATCGTGTACGTTCAGATCTATTCGCATTTTCAATATATATTAGTTCTCTCATCCAGATCTATGCTTGAAACCGAAACTGATCGACACCCGAGTAAAATCGAGCTGACCCGAAACCGACGGTTTCTCTTCCTGTCGGTTCAGTCGGGGGTCTGAAATTGTGTGAAACCGAAGGTGTCGGTTCAGTCCAAATTCAATTATCAAAATAATGCTCATCTTTAACAACTCTTCAAGAAAAAAAAAAGAGATAAATGATAGAGAAAGAGGGTTTAAATTTAGGGTGTCGGTAGAAGCACCCTAAAAAACTAATTTAAGTACCCATATTTTAAGCACCCAACCTTAATTTTTAATATTTTGAAAGCACTCTTGTTGATTAAAGCACCCTAATAAAATTAGTAAGTCATCACTACCTAAATTCAAGAATTATTATCACTAATCTACTCAAATATCTATGGTGTTAATTATACATTCTCTTAGTATGCAATTAACAACCATTGATTATCACTTAAGCTTTAAGGTTCAACTTAATTAAAGGTTTCAATAGATCAAAGCACCTAAAAGACTAAGTTTAGCACCATTTTTTAAACTCATACACAAGCATTAATTTCGTAAAAACACCCTTACTAACAAGAGCACCTTTACAAAAGAATATAATAAGCATGAATGACAATACCCAAAATAGCCTTAGCCTTTGCAAAGAAAGAATTCGAACAAGAATAAAATTTATGAAAAACCATCGAGAGAGCCACTATGATGAACCTCAAAACGAAAACCCTAAAAGAATAAAGTTAATAGCACCATCACAATTACTAAGTTTACAAATCCTGAACAAAGGCCACCTAAAGATGGGAGATGGGAAGAGACACCCATGGATGGAGTTGGGCTTGATCGGGCATAGATAGATGGACTCCTCACATATGCATTGTTTATAATAAAAAAATATATAAAATGAATTGTTTATAAGTTTTGAACTATTTCACTTAAATATAAACCAAAGAGAAATTAATCAATTTTTTCTCAAACATATATAAGTTTAATTAATGAATCCATTAGTTGCAGAAGAATGAAGGGGACAGGGGGCTGTACTTAAAAATAAGTACACAAATATGGTTTAGAAGAAGAAAATACATTTTTAAATATGGGTGCCTAAAAAATGATATGCAACATAGCTAGCAACTTTTTTTTTTTTTCAATTGAGTGTTGAAACTAGTTTTTAAGAGTGCTTTTACCAACACCCTAAATTTATAAATATTCAAACATTTAGGCTAAAAATTAATTATCACAATAAATTGATCTAAAAATAAAACAATTTAAATTATTTTTTAAACTAGAAACAAAAAGGCCCATCAAATTTAGATAATATTGAGTGTGAGCGTAATCACACCAAAAATACTCCTATCACAAGTATCCGCGTGAGTTTGATATAAATGCCAAACCATATGCCTTCAAATTTCAACCTTTGGAGCTTATCCCACCCGATGGGGTCCA
This sequence comes from Lonicera japonica, assembly GCA_021464415.1. Classification (NCBI taxonomy): domain Eukaryota; kingdom Viridiplantae; phylum Streptophyta; class Magnoliopsida; order Dipsacales; family Caprifoliaceae; genus Lonicera; species Lonicera japonica. Next base: position 25,518,685 of record CM038463.1, read on the forward strand.
TAAGAGATATGCACCACAAGTTGGCGATTCCTTTCTTTTCCCACCGTTGAAAATCTAACATACATAATGAGCTCACTTTTCTTCATTTGGAAGAAAGAAATAGCCCAATCTCTTGACTCGGTGTTTAGTGTTGTTATTAAGATAATTTTGGAGTTCACTTTTTTTCTTTTGAAAGAAAGGAATAACCCAACCTCTTAGTTCGGTGTTTAGTGTTGTTATTAGGATAATTTTAGAGTTGACAGATAATTTTATAATTGATTTAGTATTCTCAAAGTTAATTTATAGTGTTACTAAAATAATATTTTACTAGCAAGAGCTACATACTACAAGCGAAAGTTAAATTAAGGTGCATAAGGGTGTGTTGTCACGCAGGATTAGAAAGTAGGATATGATTAATTAATCATATCCGGTGTTTGTTGTCTGAAAGGATATGATAAATAAATCATGTCATGTGTTTGGCGCAACATGGGACTAGATTGCATTCGGGATTAATTATCATTTTATCCCTTTAGAACCGGATAAATTTATACCACTCCTATAGGTGGTATTATTTTATCCTATGATTGCCGGATAACAAGATGAATATAAAATTTAATTTTTAATAGTTTTTTTAATCTTTTTCTTTACACCTTTTAGATAATCAAATTTATTAATGAAAATTTTCAACTACCTAAAATCACAATAACTCAACTAATAAAATTCATTTCTATAACACGGCATTTTTATTTATTTTTTCATTAAATGATGATATTTATAAGAAACTTTAATTTTAGACAAAAGGGTAACATTAGAATTTGAAATTATACTTAATGCCTATTCGTAAATATTGTATGTGATATAGAACTTTTCTTCCGAAAGAATTTTTTACGAAACTTATTTATAAATAGAAGAATCACATTAGTTAAAAAAATTATGCACAACAATAAAAATTGCATATATTTTTAAAAGAAAAGCAATACTTGTAATCCGGAACCCCATCAAATGTAAAATTTATTATATCTTTATCCGATTGATCTTTATTTTGTTCGATCCCGCTTAATCCTTATCCGAGTGATTCATTTGCTATCTTATTCCACATAATTTATATCCGATTAATTCCAACTCTTATCTTATTCGATCTTTATCTTCTTATATCTTACCTTCTTATCCAACGCACTAAACGCACCTTAAAAGTTGACTCAGACATTGTAATCCTGGAACAAACAAAAAAAAAATAAAAAAAAAAAAAAAAAAAAACAAACAAACAAACAGAAAAGGCGTGAATTGACCCCGTCTCCCCCCATCCTTCCTTCCTCGTTTCTTCTTCTGACCAAATCATTGTTTCCGTGTATACAATATAATATAAATATAATTTTTTAAATATCTCACTCTATATATATGGAGAGAGACATAAAAAAAATATATAAGAATAGGAAGATGGAGAGGGGAAACCAACAAGAAGAGGGAGGAGAATGGGGAGGAGGAGGGAAGAAAGTGGTGGTAATTGGAGGCGGAGTTGCCGGTTCACTCATTGCTAAATCTCTTCAATTCTCGTCTGATCTCACCCTTATTGACCCGTAAGAATCTCCTTCTTCTGTTTTATTATTTCTATGCAATTTTCACTTCCTCCTTTGTATCTCATCTTACTACTCTGTTCTGCATATATATATATAATTGTGTCAATACTCAGTTAAAGCTTGTCTTCATAACTTCCTTCTTCTAATTCAATTGCATTTATGATTCCAAGATATCTTGTCAATTCGAATTTTTTATCTCAAATTTGCAGTCCCACTTTGACTTTTCTGCATTCTAAGAAAAAAAAAAATACTAAATTCGCTCGATCAAAGACATTTTCTTGATTCAGCTGTTGATCATTGATATTTCGTTTCTAAATTGTTTGTAATAGTGCGATGAACTAATTGTAGCAATTGAATAAATTGATTGTAAGTTTGCAACAGTTTGACGAGTTTTGTTGTTATAAAGTCTTTTAAGGAATGGTGGGACGGGATTCAAAAAAACTTTATAACAAGGTTCTTCACTACTTGACCGAACACTATCACATATATATAAAATGTATTTTAATTTTATACATAATCACCATGTATAAAATTACACACGTATTAAGTGTGTCACATGTTTTAGTATCTATAATACTCCGTTCACAAGTGTTTTCTTTTGGCCGCGAGTATAAAGTCACTTTTTTAAAAGTAATTTGCCAGATATTGCAATAACTAAATAAGTTTGTTCGACTGTTGTTGTGTACAAGTTATTGCTTCTTTAAAACTATCAATTTGGGAGTTGGGGTTTTATATCATAGTGCTATATATAAAATTTATATTAGCGTGTGAGTTTGTTTGAGTGGTAAAAGACCCCACCTGAACTTGGAAATCTTAGGTTCAAGTATCACCAGTTGCAGATGCAACATATATCCCCTCCCCCAATGTAAAGGTGTAGGTTTGATATAAAAGAAAGTTTACATAGCTAACTGTTAACACTGGGAAGTGGGCTAATGATACCTTAAAAGGTTAAGAGATTGTGCATGTAAATGAAGTATACTGTGAGGCACTTCAACCTTTTTCCCTTTTTAGGATTTAACATAATCTCAGAAAATGAAAACTAGACTTTTAACTTGGAACGGCGCAGAAAATAATGGCTGGTTACTAGTTTGAGACAGGAATTACTTTCTTGAGTCTATTACGAAATTTAATTTATTTGAACAGGAAGGAGTATTTTGAGATACCATGGGCAAGCTTGAGATCAATGGTGGAGCCATCATTTGCAGAGAGATCAGTGATCCGCCATAGAGATTACCTAACAAATGGCCATCTCATTACTTCTACTGCCATCAGAATCACTGAGACCGAAGTCTTGACTGCTGATGGCCGGTTGGTTGGCTATGACTATCTCGTCATTGCCACCGGTCATGCTGACCGGGTTCCAAGAACAAGAACAGAGAGACTTGAGCAATACGAAGCAGGTAAAATTACATGAGAAATTTTAACATTGTTTGCATTGTCATTAAATGTGATTATATTGTTTGAATTCGACGAAAATACGCAGTAGAAATTGGTTTTCTTGGACAAAGATAAGAGCACACTAGAAATGGAAAAAGAACTTATTGCTCGAGATTTGTCAAGATATATTTTAGGAGTTTCTTTTGAATTTAGCATTTTTCAAATTCTACAAAAGAGTGGTAAGGGTTCAAAGTTCAAAACCATATTGGACTTTCATCACTCTAGAATCTAGAGGAGAATTGAAGAAATCCAACTCTAGAGGAGATGTGAAGAAATCCAGCCGTTCGTTTAAAATTAGATGGTTTGAGTTTTGACAAGTAGTTCTTGTATAAATGAGTCCTCGCTAGAGGCAAACGTTATATGTCAAAATTTAAGCCATTCAATTTTGAACAAATGATCCAAATTTAGTACTCTACGCTAGAGTGATTGAGTAGCTTCAAACCCACCCACGGAAAATTTCAAATTTCTTGAAGGAACCACTTATGAGGAAAGATTATCCCATTTGTGTAGCTCAGTTATATCTCTTGATAAACTTACTCTAGTCATTGACTAGAGTTTTCAAGAAAAGAATTACGAATCAAATTCATACAAAGTTAGAAAATCCATATAATACGTTGTCTATGCTCGATTGTAGAACTGGAGAAGTCCAATCATTTCATCTTTCGAGGCAAAAATTAAACCTCTTGATTGTTTATAGTTCAGATTAGCAACCTTGATATTAGATGGCTTATAGATCGTTAAAAGCTGAGCAATTCTTACTGGCTTCAATGCTTCTTCAACCATTTATTCCTATTGGGTGCATTGTTGTGTTGTGCGTCCTTAGAATATACAACTTATTAAAGCATCCATATGAATAACCAGTTGATACAATCGGTAAGAATATATCAACTAGTTACAGCTACTGCAGACAATCTCGAAATGTGCAACTGATTAATGCATCCGCCATCCGGTATGAATAAATGTTTGATAAAACCTGCATGAATATATTTTTCCTTGAAAAATGAGCAATGCTACACTTACCACCTTACCGGCTTCATCGACTAGCATAGGCACATTCTAATCCAACTTTAAGGTTACTCCGTGCCTCCATCCTTGAACTTGTTACATTCTGTTTCCATGACAGATAATGAAAAAATAAAAGCTGCAAATTCCATTCTAATCATTGGAGGTGGACCGACCGGCGTTGAGCTAGCTGGAGAAATTGCAGTCGACTACTCAGAGAAAAAAGTCACTCTAGTCCACAATGGATCACGCCTTCTTGAATTCCTAGGACCAAAAGCATCAAATAAGACTTTAGCTTGGCTGAAATCAAGGAAGGTTGAAGTAAAATTGGACCAATCGGTCAATCTAAACAATATATCAGAAGGAAACAACACATATGTAACTTCGGCCGGAGAAACTATCAATGCAGATTGCCATTTCTTGTGCATAGGGAAGCCAGTAGCCTCAAAATGGCTTAAAGAGACCATTTTGAGAGATAGCATGGACGAATTTGGAAGGTTGAGGGTTGATGAGAACTTGAGAGTGAAGGGTCGCAGCAATATCTTTGCAATCGGTGATATTACGGATGTTAAGGTGAGTAGTTTATATTTCATTGCTTCTAGTAAGTCTGTTTGCAATGTTTTTTTTTGAAATTGATGTAATATGAGCATCCAAAGTGGTTGACTAGCTAAAGTTAGGGATTCTCACCCAAATTAGCAATTCACTATTCCTTTTGGGGATATCCTGTATTTAGAGTCCAGTTGCTTTTTTGGAACTGATGAACATAAATCTTTTAAATTTTTTGTAGAAGTCAAACTGTACTCTTAATTTGAGACAGATTTACTATTATATAAGTGAAATGAGTCCCACGTGTCCGAGTTAGAGAAATGGGAGCCATTCGAGGTAGAGGGTGTCCTGTTTGAAAGTTTGAAATTATTGTTAGTCCCTCACTATTTGAGGTTTGCACGTCTAACTCTCCACAGGAAATACTTCCTTGAACCAAATCCGAAAACGTGGAAAACATGCTTGTCCCAATCTAAAACAAGAAACAAGTCCCACAGGAAACACTTTCCTGTCCCAACTTCAAGATCTAGTCTCAGCAATAGTTTGCCGCGGGGCGCTTGGCCAGCAAAATTTAAAATGTGTTGGTATTGCCAAAGCAGAACTCATTTGCTTTCTAAGAAACAATTTCTGCTTTGGCACTAGCATTATACATTCCAAAAGCTGAAAATTTTAGCACTATATTCTATGAATTTTGCAGAGAAAATTTGGTATTTTTATATGATTCTCCCCAATAATAAAATGCGTATATATATATGCACATTAGGCCCTCCATTGTCACGAAACCTTCTCTCTTTACTTCCAATTCCCAATTCTTGTATTGTTGATTAAACTAGCTCACTTATGCCAATTTCCGCATTCCAAAGAAACTGCTTAACTATCTAGCGCAGTGATTTTCATTTCCCAATTGTGGATGCTCTTAAGAATAACAGTTACAACAAACCTGTATCTAGTCTTAAACCATTCTCACACTTTATATTCTTTAATTTGTTCTTGTCAACTAATTCTCACTACAGGAAATTAAGCAAGGATACTTGGCACAAAAACATGCATTAGTTGCCACAAAGAACATAAAGTTATTGTTGAACGGAGGAAAAGAAGCGAAAATGGCAAAATACGAGCCTCGTTCTATTAAAGCCATTGTTTCGCTAGGGAGACATGATGCCGTGGCTCAGTTTCCAATGACGACAATCATCGGACTTGTACCAGGATTGCTCAAGTCTAAGGATTTATTTGTGGGGAAAACAAGAAAGAGTATGGGTCTTGATCCTCACAATAATGTGTATTGAGAAAACACACAATTTTTCTTCTTCTTTTTCATCTTCTTCTTCATTTTTTTATTGTTCTTTTGATTTGATAAATTGCTTGTTGTTGTGATTTGATACGTATATGCTGTAATTATTAGCTGGTGTTACTTGTATTATGAGATATTTTTTTTACGTTTGAATATGAATTTTACACATTATATATTGTTTGGGTGATCATTTTTCTCTGTTGTTGTTGAGAAAGAGTAGTTGGTAGCTAGTGAAACCACTTGTTTACATTGATTTGTTTTGATTCCTCTCAAATAGGTTCTCCCTTTCTCTCAAAGTAAAGTGCATGGACGGGGCAAGATTTCACTTTTTTTGGTGTGAAAATATATGTAACTCATAATAAAAAATAAAGTAGGTTTTGTACGAATTGTTTTTTCAATTAAATATTTAGCATTAAAACTATTTGGTGCTATTGTTTTACTACATAATTGTTCATTTTTAAAGAAAAAATTTATTTTTCTTTTACACGTTGTACCACAAAAAATCATTTTGCTATGGCAATTAATATTACTACCAAAGTTTTTGCTATAAATGTAACATTATAAATCTATAAATGTAATATTATTATTTATATTTGGGAGGTGAAACTTAATTTTATGTATATATATATTTTGGGGGATGGGGGCATGATCTTTGTAACCGTAAGAACGTTATAACTAAAAATCAGTAGGAAATTTATTACCGTAAGAACTTCATACCTATAAATAACTTCAAAAAAATTATATACAAACTCTTTATATATATACACACAATATTCAATTACTCAAACAAACATTTATTAATAAATCAGGTCAACCATAATATGTTAGGATTTTTTATGTTTATGTTCCTAACTAGTGGCTTAGATTGAATGTGCATGTTTATCTTTTGATTTAACGAGTTAGGATTATCGTGGCACATTGTTAATATTGATGATAATAATATATATTTAGATAATTAACTAACTAATATTAAAGAGTTTAAAATCAGTGAAAATTCTAATTGTATCTCTATAGCCATTAATGACCCAGAGAAATCAATGTATATTTGTAAAATAAATATGACAATGAGTTTTTGTTTAATTCACTAATAAATATTGTTGACCTAAAAGATCAGTAATCTTGTTTTGATAATAACAATAGTTTAGTCTTGTGTAATTTAACATGTGTGTTGATTTAAATATAGGTACAATTCAATCATTATCATACGTGGACCAAAACCGACGATCCAAACCGAAATCATTTCTCTACAAGTATTCAAATCTCATTGGCTTGCATCACTCAATATCCTTGATCAAAGCAAACATTGACATACAAATCATTGAAGATCAAAGTTTAAGAACAAGTGAAGAACTGAAGAAACTATCAAGCATTTGAAAGCTAGTTAAAACAAAAATTGAGTAAGTACTTAGATCATATGTAAAGTTTCTTCTTTGATCATTATAATAGCTCAAATATAATCATATATGATTACTAGATTGATTGAAAACAAATTTGAATTGGAATATCTTTGAAAACATCAATCTCCTAAAATCGGTTTTTAAAATAAATTCATATTAAATTCAAACAAGCATATTTTGAGCTCTTGCGAAAATAGGTGTCCTAGACTCCTAGGAACATATTTTGAGCATTCCCCATGCATTAAAATTGAATTTGGAGCTAAATTGCAAAAGTCCAAAAATTGAGTTTTTAGCTTGATGGGCTAAGGCTCAGTCAATTGATGAGCCTGGCTCAATCGACTGATGGTTAAAAATATAGCCCTTGGATGTCTTATTTTTTTACCATTTTTGACACCAAACTTTTACCAACCCTCTAAAACAGCCGTATCTTGCTTGTGACTATATATATAACATTTAAGACACATTCGAACCATCTTAGATTACTATTTATCTCTATTCTTCATCAATCTTCAATATTTAAAGATTCAAGAAATTGTTTTGATCATCAATCATTCTTTATTTAAGTTATCAAACTTGATAGCTCTAGTGTGAGCTTCCTTTGTAATCTTCAAATACATTTGAGAGTTATTGTATATTAGTATTCATCACCAAAAAAACTTTATTCATCAAATTGTGAGAGGTTTATCTCATAGTCTAGTAAGAGTGATTCTTGTGAGAGTGTAGTGAGTTAATTACACTTGTAAGATGTTTGATTTTCACTCGTAAGAAAATCGGTTAGTGAAAATTCTCGAGGGAACTACTCGGGCGCGAACGTATGATCTAAACAATCAAACCACGGGAACAAAATGTCTTTAGCTCATTCGGTTTAATCATTCTAACTCTAACTCTCTATTTTCTTGCAATATTATTACTTGCGCTTGTGATTGATTGATTGCTTTGCTAGTTTCTTGATATA